>CM066031.1:1756802496-1756969436 GCA_033557465.1 Ichthyophis bannanicus | reverse complement strand
CTCTCGAGACATTAATGGACCGCAAAAGTCGGGCTCGAAGACCAATTCGCGGCCCGGCAGATGTCTGCCAGCGGAACAGAGCGTAGGTAAGCCACTGACGTCGCCGTTGCCCGAACGCAATGAGCCGGGACTCGACTTTCTAAGGAGAGTCCGGCTGCCCCATAAGCCCAAGAGATACAGTCCGCAACCCCAGATGGACAGAGTACGCTTGTAGAACCTTAGCCCCAATTTCGTTGGGTCAAACGCCACAAAAAGCTGAGCATCTTTACTGTGCTCCCCCTCTACTGTCCAGGTAGAAAGTCAAGGAGGCCCTTCTAACATCCCATGGTATGGAGGACCGTGTCGTCTCGGCTGGAGTGTGGTCTTGGGAAAGAAGGTTGGAAGTACCGAACTCCTGATTGATGTGAAAAGGGGAGACCCCTTTTTGAAGAAATTTTGGGAGAATCCGTAGGACTACCCCTATTTTTGTAGAAACCGCTGGTAAGGGGTATCATACACTATGCCTGCAATTCACTTACCGCTTCTAGCGGAAGTGAGGGCTATCAAGAACAGCATGTTTTCCAAGACAGAAAACGGAGAGAACATGTAGCCCATAGGTTCAAAAGGCGGACAGGTGATCCGCTGCAAAACCACATTCAGGTCCAGTCAGGCGCTGGCCGGTGCGCAGAGGTGGTTTGAAGTAGAAGGAGGACCTCGGAGAATAGGAACCTCGCTACGAGAGGGTCGCTGGAGAGAGGTCTTACCGTCCACCGGCACATGATTGTGCCGAAAGAGCACTGAGGTGAACTTTGACGGAGGTTGGACTTAAGTCCCAGATTAGAGAGGTGTAGCAAGTATTGCAAAGATCACCGACACCGGGCAGGAGAAGGGATCCTGAGACTGTTGGGTACCCCAGAGGGCAAAGTCGACGCCATTTAAGGGCGTAGCATTTGCGGGTAGAAGGGGTCGTGCGCAAGGCTAAGTACGGAACCTCCACCACCTCCGACAGCTCCTAGGGGAAGGGGAGCAAGGACTACCCTCTCAGCAAGCCAGGCCATGAGGTTGAGAGACCTGACGGTTGGGTGTAGTAGAGACACATGAGCATGACGTGAGGAGATCCGGTTGTACCCCCAGACGGGGGGGAATGGATCCTCCACCGCTAGTTGGCATTAGGAGCGAAACCATGGCTGTCTGGGCCAGCGAGGGGCCACCAGGATCATGAAGGGTTGTCATCGGAGCCACCTTGAAAAGAGTCCGAGAGACTAGCGGGATGGGAGGGAAAGCGTACAGAAGGCTCCCCGACCATGAAATCACGAAAAAGCGTCCGCCGCAACCCGAAGGGGTGTGGCTGACGAGGAGCAGAAAGCGAGGAAGCTGCCGGGTTTGTGAGGACTGGCACATAGAATCCACCGTGGGGAGGCCCCACTGTAGGAAGAGCTTCTGAACTACCAAGGGATGCCAGAACGCCACTCGTGCGGCTTGCGCGGAGGATTCCTGCTAGAGTTTGTCCGCCAGGCAATTCTCTTGGCCCGGGAGATAAACTGCCTTGAGGATAATGCCGTGACTGACGGCCCAAGAGCAGAGCTCTGTGCCTCCCGGCAGAGGAGGAAGGAGCCCGTGGCCCCCCTGCTTGTTCACGTAGAACATGGCAACTTGATTGTCCGTCTGGACGAGGACGGACTGTTGGAAGTCAGGTGGGAGAAGGCTTTGAGAGCCAGGCGGATCGCCCTGAGCTCCAGGAAGTTGATCTGCTGAGCAGACTCCCACGCGGTCCAGAGGCCCTGAGTACGTGCCCCTTGGCAATGTGCTCCCCAGCCCAGGAGGGATGCATCCGTGGTCAGCACCCGGGTCGGCTGAGGTGACTGGAAAGGCATTCCGAATATCAGGTTCGGCTGCCGACGGCACCACCGAAGAGACGAGATCAGCGTCTCGGAGACGCGCTACAGGTCTGCTAGGCAGCCTGTGGCTTGTCGGCACTGCTGGCGGAGACACCATTGAGCAGGCCGCATATTCTCTTGCTCTGCTTAGCTCCAGGAGGAGCTGAGCCATCTACCCGAGTCGAAGCCTCATCGAAGGGAGCCTGCCCTGCTCCAGAAAATCGGCGGCAAGAAAAGAGCAAGCCAGCTACAAAAGACCTTGCTGCACACAAAAGAGCTCTTCGGGGGAAGCTGCTTTTTGGCTCCACCCCTCCAGCTGCTTGTCTCAGAGCTTCTCTACCCAATCTGGGCACATCTCTCCATTTAAAAGGAGAAGCCACCGGCACAGGATCCGCTCTTGCTCTGCTTAGCTCCAGGAGGAGCTGAGCCATCTACCCGAGTCGAAGCCTCATCGAAGGGAGCCTGCCCTGCTCCAGAAAATCGGCGGCAAGAAAAGAGCAAGCCAGCTACAAAAGACCTTGCTGCACACAAAAGAGCTCTTCGGGGAAGCTGCTTTTTGGCTCCACCCCTCCAGCAGCGTGTCTCAGAGCATCTCTACCCAATCGGGGCACAGCTCTCCATTTAAAAGGAGAACCCACAGGCACCTGAACCTCTCTTGGTCTGCTTAGCTCCAGGAGGAGCTGAGCCATTCTACCCGAGTCGAAGCCTCATCGAAGGGAGCCTGCCCTGCTCCAGAAAATCGGCGGCAAGAAAAGAGCAAGCCAGCTACAAAAGACCTTGCTGCACACAAAAGAGCTCTTCGGGGGAAGCTGCTTTTTGGCTCCACCCCTCCAGCAGCGTGTCTCAGAGCATCTCTACCCAATCGGGGCACAGCTCTCCATTTAAAAGGAGAACGCCACTGGCGCACCCGCGCCTTGCGGGCCCGCGCCTGAGGGCCGCGCAAGTGGGCCCTTTGGCACGGCCCTTAGGAAACGGCACCCCAAATATCGTCACATAAAAATAACAGAAAAAACGACGCTGAGACTACACCTCCCTCTTGGTACAGCTGAGCTCCCTCGGGGTCGAGCTCGCGTACAATCAAGGAACTGACAATCCACCAACTCACAGTGGAAACGCAGAATACCAACTCCGAAGACGCCGAACTGCCTAAAGAGCTAAAACTCTGGGGCACGTAAGTCACACTCATTTGAGTGATTTTTAAACTATCAACACTGCTTCATTACTTATATGAATTAACTGCACTCCTAACAATAATTGAATGTATAGTTCTGTTTAAATCATCTGATTGCAGCAGCACCACTCTCTACAGCTAGGATTATCCTCCTGCCTCTAATAAAAAATACTAATTTAAAGGGTAGAAATTCACGTTTGGGACTAGAATCCAAGATCAGTGTTGGGCACTCTAGTGACTAGTTCCCTCTGGATACTGTTGTTAGCTTCCAGCGTTTACAGGCCATATTAGGTATTACCATGTTTGTCCAGATCGATACTGTAAACCCAGGGATATGCCAGTGTTGTTAACTACCATCGTTTATAGGCCATATTTGGTATTACCATGTTTGTCCAGATTGATACCTTAAACCCAGAGATATGCCAGTGCTGATGCTATGTTAGAGCAATGTCATCTTTAGCTAGATAAGAACATAGGGACTTGGGATGTAACATAGTGGGTCAGACCAAGAGTTCATCAACAGATCCAGCTGCACATACACGAAACAGGCTCCCTCCACGGGACAGGCTCCCGCACCGCGACAAACCCAGCGTCACATCCACGGGACAGGCCCCCGCACCAAGACGACCGCCACAGATCCAGCTCCACATCCACGGGACAGGCTCCCTCCACGGGACAGGCTCCCTCCACGGGACAGGCCCAGCTCCACATCCACGGGACAGGCCCCCGCACCAAGGCGACCAACACAGATCCAGCTCCACACACACGGGACAGGCTCCCTCCACGGGACAGGCTCCCGCACCAAGGCGTCCGCCACAGATCCAGCTCCACATCCACGGGACAGGCTCCCTCCACGGGACAGGCTCCCGCACCGCATCAGATCCAGCTCCACATCCAAGGGACAGGCTCCCTCCACGGGACAGGCTCACGCACCGCAACAGATACAGCTTCACATCCAAGGGACAGGCTCCCTCCACGGGACAGGCTCCCGCACCGCAACAGATACAACTTCACATCCCCAGGACAAGCCCCTGCAACAAGTACAGCTCTCCTCAAAAAAGCAAAACAACAGACGAAAACCTAAGGACACAGGCGTTGCCCTATCAGAACATCACAAGCTATCAACATGCACACCACATACTTCCTCCCACTATACCTACTAGTCACACAACTCCTCCCACCAACTACACACCCCCACTACCCCCAAACAAACACACCATGGTACCCACCAACTGCACTGCCATATCTCGGTCCACAACACACACACAAAGAGACACTCGCAACCTCCCAAACAAAGAGACAAAACAGACACAAATCAAACCCCAACACCGGCCCTAAGGAAGCACACGTCGCAACAACCTCTTCCACAAAGAAAACATCAATTGAGCTCATAAACGCCAGATCCATCTGCAACAAGATACACACTCTGGTAGACCACATTGAGAGCGACAGCCAGACATAATATGCATCACAGAGACATGGCTCAACCCTACCGACAGTGTACTACTCAACCAACTAGTACCGAACAACTACTCAGCATACAACTGCCCACGCATCCACAAGCGTGGAGGAGGAGTCCTAATAATAGCAAAAACAGAACTCAAGTTCAAGACACTGAATCTCAAAGATACAAAGCAGTGTAACACAATTAGCATCAAGAACAAGAATATTGCAATCTGCCTAACCTACAGAGCACCCCGTGCTCCACCCGACGAACTAGCCTTCATACTCGAAGAAGCCTGTGCCATAACATCAAACAACAAACCAGCACTACTAATCGGAGACTTCAACCTCAAGTCCGCCAATACAAAAGATGCAGAGGCCTTCCTTCAGGCAATGTCATCACTTCAATTCACACAGATAGTCAATGCACCAACACACAGACTAGGATCATCCCCAGACCTCATCTTCGCATCAAACTACCTAACTTCAAGAGACCTAATCTCTACACCCACCATCACCCCAGTACCATGGTCTGACCATTACTTAATCTAGACAAATCTGCAATCACAAGAAGACTGGACAAGCGAAAGAGCGAACTTCCCACACACACAAAGACGATTCAAGTCCTTTGACAAGGACGAATTCATCCAGGACACAATACAACACTTGAACATTGACTCAGAGGACCTGGAGGAACAAGTTTCCAACTGGAACAATGTCCTAGCTAACGCCGCCAAACCATCCGTTGACAGGACCAAGAAACAACACCACAACAAGAGACAAAACAAACCATGGTACTCAGCAAAAATACGACAGGAAAAGAGGGAGCTCAGGAAAATTGAACGGAAAAAACAAAACTACTTCCGACCAACATCTTTACCTAACAAAGCAAAAACAATACAATGAACACATCAACCAATCAAAGAGAGAATTCCACACAAACCTGATAAATTCTTCCATCAACAAACCCAGAGAACTTTTCGAAATAGTAAAAACCCTGACAAAAGAGCAAGCAGCAGAAAGAGAAATACAAGTGGATCCACAGATATTCGCCGACCACATCAAAGACAAATTTCACTCCACAGAGCGCACAACACCCAGTAGAACCAACAGAACGAACGTCCACCCCAAAACCTGGGGCACATTCCACTCACCCTCAAAAGAGCAGATATCAGACATCATCTCCACAATCAACACAAGCACTGCTCCTACAGACCCTTGCCCAGTGTCATTTATTTATTTATTTATTTATTTTATTTATTTATTTAACAGTTATTTATATACCGCTCTTTCCCATGTTTCAAGTGCGGTTTACATGTAACAGTAGGTTAATTGGTATGAGATATACCAGGACATTTTACATAGAACAGATAATTATAAATTACAAGGAAAATTGTAACATTACAAGTATAACATATTAGAACATATATACATTGCTAGTTAAATTATTAATCATCATGTAAATGAGTGTGTAGTATGGTTAAATTAGTGTATTAGTGTCGTTTATTTTTGAAAATAGGGTATATAATATTAAAAATAAATGTTAGCCTGTATACCTTTGAGAATTCTGTTTTGGGAGTGTATTATAGTGTAATGTAAATAAGTGAGTTTTTAATTTTTTTTTAAATTTTTATGTCAGACAGTAGGCGAATGTTGTCAGGTAAATTGTTCCAGAGTATTGGAGCAGAGTGTGAGAAAGCTCTCTTATTGGTTTGTTTTCTGGCTTTTGTAAAATCTTTTGGTATTGTTAAAGTATTTATGTTTCTGCTCCTTTGAGATCGTTTATCAATGTCAATGTTAATCAGTGTATTTAGTGCAGATGGTGCAAGTTTATTTATAAGTTTAAATGTAGTGACAAGAATTTTATATTTGATTCGGGAGTAAATTGGTAGCCAATGAAGTTCAGCTAAAATTGGTGTAATATGTTCAAGTGGGCTTATATTCATAATCGTTCTAGCAGCTAAGTTCTGAGTTATTTGTATCTTTTTAATATTTTGTTTCGAAATACCATTAAGTATTGTATTTGCAAAATCGAAATGTGGGGTAATAATAGCATGAATTATGTTAATAAAATCTTGTAGAAGAATCAAAGGTCTTAGTTGTTTTAGTGTTTTGAGTTTGTAATGTATATTTTTAGTTAAATATTTTATATGTGAATCCATATTTAGATTATTGTCAAGTATCACACCTAAATATTTTACTTCTTTTTTTATATTAATTTCATGAGTATCTAGTGTAATCGTGTTTGGGGGTATATATGTTTGATTTTTAGTGATAAATAAAATATCTGTTTTAGTAAAGTTGATAAGTAGATTTTGTTCTTTGAGCCACTCAGTTAGTTCATTAAAACATTCTGTTATTTTTTGGAGAGGTGGGTGTGGGATTTCAAATGGGAGGTAGAACATTATATCATCGGCGTAAATATGATAAAAGACATTGTGGCGTTTAAAGATGTTACAAACTGGTTGTAAGTAAATGTTAAATAATAGTGCAGATAAAGCAGATCCCTGCGGAAGACCTTGAGTTTGTTTGAAGGTGTTAGATATTTGGGTGTGGATTCTTACATTTTGGGTTCTGTTTGATAGATAGGATTTGAACCAATTATAAACAGTAGATGTTATACCAATTTTTTGAAGTCTGTTTAACATTGTTAAGTGATCAACACTGTCAAAGGCAGCTGATATGTCAAGGAAAACAAGAATAAAGGCTTGTTTAGTATTATCAATACCTCTTAATATTGTGTCATAAAGGATCGTTAGTAAGGTTTCTACTCCATGGAAGGGTCTAAAGCCATATTGATGTTCATCAAGAATGTTTAATGTGTCAATAAAATCTTGTAGTTGAATTTGTACAATTTTTTCAATAAGTTTAGCCATAAAAGGAATACTTGATATAGGTCTGTAAGATTTTGGGGATAGTTTATCTAATGTGTTATTTTTAAGTATAGGACGTATTTGAACATGTTTGAGGGATGGTGGTAAATAGCCTTTTTGCAAGGATAGATTCACTAAAGGTAGAATGAAAGAAGAGAGTATTGGGAAAGTCTTCTTTATCCAATCAACTGGGCATGGATCAAGGTATGAAGTTGTTGTATTAATGTTAGTTATTGTAGTTTTGAGAGTAGTTTTTGATATTAAGTTGAAGTTGGTCCAGTTATCAACTGTAGTTTGCTTTAATTGTGTTTTAATTTGTGGTTGAGTAATATTTGATGGTGTTATTTGTAGGTTTGTTTTGTTGCTATAGTATTGAGCTAATTCTTGTGGGGAGATATCTATTGATATTTCATCATTATTTAGAGTTTTGTTTGTTAATTTCTGTACTATACAGAATAGTTCTCTTGGTCGATTAGTGGCTCTTGATATTATATTAGAATAATAATTTTGCTTGGAGTTGTTTATTGTTTGTTTATAAATTTGTAGTGTTTTAGTGTAATTCTCATGATTTATTAATGATTTTGATTGTCTCCATTTCCTTTCCTCTTTTCTTAGTTGTCTTTTTAATGTTTTGATAGATGTATTAAACCATGGAGTATGTCTTTTTCAATTTTATTGTTTATATTTTGGTTTGATTGATTTGGGTTATTTTCTGCTGCTTTGGAGATTATATTGTTCCAGTTTTTGATAGATTCTTCGAGATTTGTGGGTGTTTGTGTAAGGTGTGGTATTATTTGATCTAAAAATTCCTCTTCATTGAATTTTCTGAATCTTTTAGTTTGAGGAGGTTGTGGTTTGTTAGTATGATTGTTGTATGTGAAGGTTATATTGAATTTTAAAAGATAGTGGTCAGACCAGGGGACTGGAATGTTTGAGAGGGATTCAGAGTTATATAGGTTGTATATAGAGTTTGGTAGGAAGACCATATCAAGTGTTTTTCCTTTATTGTGTGTTTGTTCAGTTATTATTTGGTGAAAATCCAAATTATTTATCATTTCTAAGAAGTGATTAGAATGATTATTGGGTGTTGATGGAAGGTTAAAGTCTCCCATAAGTATTACAGGATTTGTGTCTGTGGATGATGCTAGTAATTCAATTAAGTTGTAAATTTTATCTATGTAGTATTCTGGTGGTCGATATATTAGTGATATATTTATGTTTTTAATTTTTATGGTGAGTATGTCAACATTGTCTATATTATTAGATGATATTAATTTTGCATTGAGGTTTTTCTTTAATATTATAAGTACTCCTCCTCCTTTTTTTTATATTCTGTGAGTATGGAAGATCTCATATTCAGGTGTCTTTAGTTGGTTTAAGAATACTGAATCAGTATCTTTGAGCCAGGTCTCTGTTATACAAAGGATATCTGGTTTATCATCTTTGATAATGTCTATAAAAATTGTGAGTTTGTGTTTCATAGATCTTGCATTAATGAGTTGGCAGGTAAGATGTGGGTAGTTTTGTATATGAGGTGGGTGTGGTGTGTTGCATATTTTTGTTGTTGTTATATATAAGTCTAGATTGTCTGGATCTAAGGTTGGTTCCTATTTTGAATGGGTTTGTTAGATTATCAAGTTTTGATATGCTTTATATTATGGGGATTGGTCTATTATTCTTATTATCTATGGATTTTATTAGATTTATCAGTGTCAGGATTGTGATACTAATAAGTATAGTTTTGATGGGAGAAAGGAATTGTTTATGCATTGTTTGTTTTGTATTTAGTTTTACTTTTTATGTTTTAATTAGTAGAGTTCCAATAAAACAGAATAGTGTTGTTAATTAATGTTAGTGATATTACCTGTAATAATGATATTAGTGATGATACTAGAGTTTCAGTGATAGTAGTATTACTAAGGCTTATATTGAGATAGAGTAACTTAACATTAATACCATTGTTTCAGTGATAGTAGTATAATTGCAGCTTACAGGGTGAAAGAGAAACTATTCAGTGATAGCAGTATAATTGTAATTTATGAAAAATGACAAACTAAAACTATAACTGTAGCATTAAAACCAGGGTTTCAATGATAGCTGTATAAATGGAGATTATAGATTGAAAGAGAAGCTATAACATTAACATCAGTGGTTAATACCAGTGACAAAACTTGATAAAGATGCTAGTGATAATATCAGTGTTTCAGTGATATCTGAGGCTTACATGGAGAATGAATAACTATAGAAAAAATATATTGTTTCAGTGATAGCAGAATAACTGCAGCTTATAGGGAGAATAAGAAACTATAACATTAAATACTGGTGTTTCAATTATAAGAGGATAATTGAAGATTTACAGGGTGGAAGAGCAGCTATAAAGTTAATATCTGTGGTTCAATGATAGTAGGATAATTACAGCTTATAGTGTGAAGGAGAAGCTATAATAAACAGCAGTGTTACAGTGATAGCAGGATAACTTCAGCATAACAGTTGAAATGAGAGGTTATAACATTGACACCAGTTATGATATTAGTTACTTGCAGTTTCGATATTATTGATTTAAACAGAGTTGGTTGACATAACTTTATGAAATGTAGTCTCCATCAAAGTGCTCCGTCTAAGGGCCACGCCAAAGGGCCCTTTGGCGTGGTCCTTAGGCGCGGGCCCGACAGGCGCGGGCCTGCTTGTTGGCAGTTGTTATTTAAATGCCTGGTGCACCTCCCCCCTCACAGCCCCGATCAGGCTCGATTCAGCAGAGTGAGGTGGAATCTGTCTCAGGGCTTAGCTGATGGTTTGCTATGTTCCCCGGTTGCTGGCAGTTGTTATTTAAATGCCTGGTGCACCTCCCCCCTCACAGCCCCGATCAGGCTCGATTCAGCAGAGTGAGGTGGAATCTGTCTCAGGGCTTAGCTGATGGTTTGCTATGTTCCCCGGTTGCTGGCAGTTGTTATTTAAATGCCTGGTGCACCTCCCCCCTCACAGCCCCGAACAGGCTCGATTCAGCAGAGTGAGGTGGAATCTGTCTCAGGGCTTAGCTGATGGTTTGCTATGTTCCCCGGTTGCTGGCAGTTGTTATTTAAATGCCTGGTGCACCTCCCCCCTCACAGCCCCGATCAGGCTCGATTCAGCAGAGTGAGGTGGAATCTGTCTCAGGGCTTAGCTGATGGTTTGCTATGTTCCCCGTTTGCTGGCAGGTGTTATTTAAATGCCTGGTGCACCTCCCCCCTCACAGCCCCGATCAGGCTCGATTCAGCAGAGTGAGGTGGAATCTGTCTCAGGGCTTAGCTGATGGTTTGCTATGTTCCCCGGTTGCTGGCAGTTGTTATTTAAATGCCTGGTGCACCTCCCCCCTCACAGCCCCGAACAGGCTCGATTCAGCAGAGTGAGGTGGAATCTGTCTCAGGGCTTAGCTGATGGTTTGCTATGTTCCCCGGTTGCTGGCAGTTGTTATTTAAATGCCTGGTGCACCTCCCCCCTCACAGCCCCGATCAGGCTCGATTAAGCAGAGTGAGGTGGAATCTGTCTCAGGGCTTAGCTGATGGTTTGCTATGTTCCCCGGTTGCTGCCAGTTGTTATTTAAATGCCTGGTGCACCTCCCCCCTCACAGCCCCGATCAGGCTCGATTCAGCAGAGTGAGGTGGAATCTGTCTCAGGGCTTAGCTGATGGTTTGCTATGTTCCCCGGTTGCTGGCAGTTGTTATTTAAATGCCTGGTGCACCTCCTCCCTCACAGCCCCGATCAGGCTCGATTCAGCAGAGTGAGGTGGAATCTGTCTCAGGGCTTAGCTGATGGTTTGCTATGTTCCCCGGTTGCTGGCAGTTGTTATTTAAATGCCTGGTGCACCTCCCCCCTCACAGCCCCGATCAGGCTCGATTCAGGCTCGATTCAAAGCCACCAAAGCAAGCCTCATACCAAACATTCATAAAATGGTACACAACTCACTCACTCAAGGACTCATGCCACAGCAATTAAAGCTTGCCTCAGTAAGACCAATCACAAAGAAAACTTCTCTCGACAAAAAGGACCCAGCAGCATACCGACCAATCTCCAGCATACCCTTCCTCGCAAAAATAATCGAAAAGACGGTTCAACTACAACTTCAGGAACACATTGACGAACACGGAACTCTCGACGACAACCAACACGGATTTCGTCCCAACCATGGAGTCGAAACTCTCCTGATCTACCTCTTCGACAGCATCATAAGAATAATTGACGACATCAGGAATGGAATTATAATGATCTTCATCGACATCTCCTCAGCGTTCGACACAGTTGATCACAATATACTCCTGGAGAGACTGAAGAACACTGGTATACACGGTACCACTCTAAAATGGTTCCACTCGTACCTAACAGAAAGACAGCTACAGGTCAAGGTGGGACAGGACACCTCCCGGCCCATAAACGTCCAACAAGGAGTACCACAAGGATCCGCACTCTCAGCACTCCTTTTTAACATCTACATCCAACCAATATGCAACATTATGAAAGAGAACAACATCCAATACACAATATACGCAGACGATATAATGGTATACTCCCCGATATCAATCGAAAACCCGGACTTCTCTAAGATAGCAGACTGCCTTACCCAAATGGCGAAGTGGTGCCAAAACAACAATCTAGCTATAAACTACAACAAGACTGAAGCTTTAATCATCACTCGAAACCAAAGCTTCACACACCCACCAAACATAAAGATACAAAGCACCACGATACCGATAAGATCGGAGGTGAGATACCTTGGGGTTACTCTGGACAGTAAACTCAACCTCAAACCACACATAGACAAAACAATCCAAAAAGCATATTACAGGATGCTGGTCTTCCCTCTCACCAACTTCACCGCCTTCAAATCGTTCAAAATGCTGCCGCTCGTCTTATTACTCTATCCCCTCTCCGCTCTCATGTTTCCCCCTGTCTCTCTTCTCTACACTGGCTCCCTATTAAGTTTCGGTTTGTGTTTAAACTACTTATCCTTGCACACAAGGCCCTCTTCTCTGACTCCCCCCAATATTTAGCCAATATTATCCATCTCCAGCCCTCTCCCCGCCTTCTCCGGTCCGCCCATGGTAATCGTCTTTTTCTTCCCTCACCCACTCAGGCCCGTCTCGAATCCACCCGACATTCTGCTTTCTTCTTTCTATGCCCTGCCCTCTGGAATTCTCTTCCCTTATCTCTCCGTTTAGAACCCTCCTATACTCGTTTTAAAACTATTCTCAAGACTCATCTTTTCTGTCAAGCATTCAATCTCCCTCCCCCCACTGATGATGTCCTTCCCACTTAGCCTTTTATTCCCTCCCTCCCTCTTATTTCTCTATTTTCCCTCTCCGCTGGTGTCATGTTCCCCTAGTCTCGCCTCTCGCTCCGCCTATATCTGGTTCGAGTCTCCTTCTCCTCCCCTCACTCCTTTAATTTTTATTGTTTTTAAGTTTTTAAGTTTTATTATTAGTATTATGGTTTTAAATTCCGTTGCTCTGCTGCTTTCTGTTGCCCCTCTTTATCTTTTGCTGTTTCTTTTACTGTCCTATTATTATTTGGCGTTCTTTTCTTCTCTTCCTTTCTCTGCAGCTGTCACTTTTTTATGATTGTACACCGCCCTGATGCTTTGGCCTGGGCGGTTTATCAAATGTTTTAATAAAGATAAAGATAAAGATAAAGATCAGGAGACTGAAACCACTCCTCGCTCCAGAACACTTCCGTACAGTCTGTCAAGCACTGATAACCCCAATACTGGACTTCTGCAATCCGATATGCCTCGGACTACCAAAACAAGCTCTCAAACCACTGCAGCTGGCACAAAACACTGCAGCTCGAATCATATCCGGAGCCGCAAGGCAGGAGCACATCACACCTACACTAAAGGACTTACACTGGCTCCCAATCATTGCTCGCATCAGATACAAGACTATCATAAACCTATTTAAGAAAAAAGAACACACATCAGCCAACAGCCTCCACCTGCTCATACAACCGGAAACCAGCGCACGTCCCAGAAGAAGTCAAACACGCAACCGAGTCAGCACCCCAAATGAGTACAAGCACACACGCAAGGACACAACAGACAGAGCTCTCTCCATGGCTGCTCCAACAATATGGAACAATCTACCGGACGATCTAAGGGCAACTCCAGACCTCAAAGACTTCAGAAAACAACTTAAAAACATGCTGTTCATAGAGCACTATGGTCACATCACATAACCTAAGAGAATGGATAACAGCACTCCAATCCTCCCAAACAACTGAATATATATAAAATATGATTCTAGCACCACTGTAAATAGCCCACCCTGTATATAGCTCAAACAAATCAAGCACCCAACACATCCCTCACACAACTAAGTTTTATCCTCACTGCATGTACAACACACACACTTTACCTGATTGCTTGCTGTGATACCACCTTGATTATTAAGATAAGGCGGTTTAGAAATACTGTTAAATAAAATAAATAAAATATTCAGGCGGGCATTGGGGGTCACATGGACGGTGGAAGCCATATGGCCGAGTAGTCTCAGGAAGCGCCTGGCGGAGACCAGGGGCTGGCTGCGAAAACGGTCGGCTAGGTCCATGAGCCGTTGAGCCCTGTCGAGCGGTAGGTATGCTCGCGCCTGAGGAGTGTGCAGCCTTGCGCCGATGAACTCGAGATCCTGCGAGGGGAGCAAAGTGGACTTTGCGAAGTTTATAACAAAGCCCAAGTGCTGCAGAAGAGTCACCGTGCGGCGCGTGGCGTTGGTGACCTCCCGAGCGGACGCTGCTCTGATGAGCCAGTCGTCGAGGTACGGAAAGACATAGAGGCCGTGAAGCCGGAGATGGGCCGCCACCACCGCGAGACATTTTGTGAAGACTCGCGGCGCGGAGGACAGGCCAAAGGGGAGTACTCTGTACTGGTAATGATTTCCTGCCACCACAAACCTTAGGTATTGGCGGTGGCTTGGGTGGATGAGGATGTGCGTGTAGGCATCCTTTAGATCCAAGGAGCATAGCCAATCTCCCTGCTGGAGGTAGGGCAGAAGGATTCCAAGGGTAAGCATTTTGAACTTCTTCCGCACAAGGAACTTGTTGAGGTTGCGCAAGTCCAGGATGGGTCTGAGGCCCCCTGTTCTCTTTGGTATTAGAAAATACCTGGAATAAAAACCTTGACCTCTCAGGTGGTGTGGCACCGGTTCCACCGCCTGTTCCTGCAGAAGACCTGCTAACTCCTGAAGGAGTAATTCCCTGTGCAGAGGGGGTCGTGGAGGTTCTCCCGGAAAATAGGAGGGAGGGACCTGGTGGAAGTGGAGAAGATAGCCTTCCCGCACGACTTGAAGCACCCAGGCATCTGCGGTGATGCTGGACCACCTGTGGGCGAAGTGAACCAGCCGGCCTCCGGTGCTGGGAGGAACCAGCGGGGGGGGAGAGGCTATGCTTTGCGAGTCAAAAACCCCCACCCTGCTGAGCAGGGGCTGGTGGTGCAGGCTTGGGGGCTTGCTGCCTACGGGACCCGTTACCCCTTCCCTTGGCCTGCTGGCCCTGTTGGGGAGCTGCAGGGGCCTGATAATGGGGGTATTGTTTGTAGGCAGCCGCCTTCCTCGGGTAAAAGGACTTTTTCCCCGAGCCCTTCTTTTTCTGGGAAGGGGCGGAGGTCTTCCTAGAAAGCCTGGTCCTGGTGAGAGTCTCAGTCTCAATTTGCACAGCCTTTTCCGCCATGGGCTTGCCAAAGAGGTTTTCGCCTCGGCAGGGGACATCGACCAACTTGTCCTGCACCCAGGGCTCAAGGTCTGACGACTGAAGCCAAGCCTGTCGGCGGGCACCGATGCCGGCTGCGGCCACTCGAGCCGACGCTTCAAAGCCATCATAGGCAGCGCGGGACATGAACTTTGAGCATTCCCGAATGCCAGTGGACAAGGCCAGGAACCTCCGCAAGGGTTCCTCGGACAAACCAGCGGAGAATCCGGCTAGCTCTTTAGCCAGATCCCGGAGATACATGCCCATGTATAGCTGGTAAGTCTGGACACGACATGCGAGCATAGAGCCCTGGAAACACTTCTTGCCAAGGCCATCCAGGTCACGGGCCTCCCTGCCAGGAGGCACCGAGGAGTGCATCTTCTGGCTCTTAAGACGATGCATGGCCGATTCCACTACCATGGAATGATGTGGCAGCTGTGCCTTTTGAAAGCCAGGGCTCTTGCGGACTCGATAGATAGAATCGACCCGCTTGCTCAGGACCGGCGAGGAGGCCGGACTCTCCCACATGCGGAAGAGTAGTCGTTCCAGCATAGGAGGAACCGGTACAGTAAGGTGTTCCCTCGCGGGAGAGTCATACTGGAGGGCGTCGAGCTCTTCGGCTCGAGGCTCCTCCTCGGGATCCGCAGGGAAGGCCAAAGCCTTGGCCATATCCCTAACGAAGTCCGAGAACCGGGCATCCTCCGGGGGGGACTGCTTCCGAGGCTCGGACTCCGGTGAGTCCGATGGGACACACCGAGTCCGGAAAGAATCAGGCGACTCTTCCTTCTCAGACTCCCAGACCGACTCCGACGAGGACTCGGTGGGGTCGGCCCGGGCAGGGCGCGGCGCCAGCCGCCCCGACGCCGAGGGAGTCGGCGTTGGCGACCTCGGTCCCGAACGGGAGGCCGAGGGTGACCTCGACCGAGGATCGACTCGAGTTCTCAGCGACTCGAGGATCGGCTCGGTCTCCGGGGTCGACTTGGACGTCGACGTCCCGGCGGTCGGGGCAGCGGCGCCAGCGAGGCCAGCGAGCAGCGCCCTCTGCTGGTCCATGAAGGCAGACAGTCTGCTCTCCAAGGCCGTCAACCTGAGTCCGAGCTCAGGTGACCCAGCAGCCCCCGACTTGGGCCCCGACGGCGTCGGGCCCGACGTCGGCTGTCGCGGAGGCGAATCCAGAAGGACCACAGGACTTACCCGAGCAGGCATCTCCGACTCCAGGCAAGGTCGCTTCGGGACGTGTTCCTTCTCCAAGGACCCGGGGTGGCTGTCGGGGCTATGCGACCTGGCCCTCGCGGAACCAGGAGCGTCCACCGACGCCGCCCTCGCGGGTTTCACCTTCCGACGATGGTCCCCGGAGGGAGAACCCCGGTCGGAGGAACTCCGGCGACGGTCCGAGCTGGAGCCCATCGACGCGGAGGCCTCCGACGAGGTCCGGGTACGGCTGGGGTCAGCGAAGATTCTCTCACGCTGATGCCGCCGACTTCTCAACGCCTTTGAGGACATTTTGCTGCAGGGCCCACAGATCAGTTCCTCATGATCCGGGCCCAGGCAGCGGAGGCAAAAGTCGTGTGTGTCAGTTAGTGACTATTTCGGTCACACACCGACCACACCGCTTAAACCCACTGGCAGCCATCGGGGGAAAAAGGGCCCCTGCGAGGTCAAAGGACCGGGCTGCCAGGGAAAAATCGAAAACGAAAACTGACAAAGTCAGAAAAACCGAAAAAAGTAAGAGGACTCGTGACCGGCGTCGCGAGTCCGGGCGGGAAAAAGATCGGCGTCGAACCGAAGGAAAAAGAATAAAATAATGAAGAAAATCGACTTTTTCGCGGGGACAAGACGGGGACGTCTGTAGGGCTCCGCGGAAAAAAGAAGACTGGCTAAGATGGCACCCTCGGGCGGGAAGACGACCGCGCATGCGCGCTGCAATTCCCAAAGGCTTTCTTTGAAAGCTGGGGAAAATTGCTCCGCGAGGGCTCCGTCGGCGCCGACGTCACCCATAAGTGAGGACTGACTTCCTGCTTGGTCCTGGAGAAACTGATTTATTTGAAATCTAGATCCATAATGATATATTTATACCTAAGAATATCATGGATAAATGGAACTTAACTTGCAGTGAATTTCAGGATTTTCGAAGCTGTTGTCATTAATGCTTCTCACAATTGATTTCCAAAGCTGTTATCTTTTGTGCTTCTCTTTGAACTTTCCCCGACGCTACCAGTCGGTACCGCTTTTGCGTTTCAAAAGTGCTTCTTCAGGGGTCGAGTTTCATCTAGAAATAAACACATTCATTATGTAATGCCAAGAACTGATAACATATGAATATCTAAATGTCAGCGGTCCCATATGTACCTTTATTTTAATAGCAACAGAAACTCTTCTCAGCGCTGGACTGCATGTTCATCGTTGAGCTCCTCGGCTCCAAAAAACGCCACGCATGCGAGATGAAGCATCTCACGGCCATTTAAAAAGATGAACACGTGTCTTGTCAAGTCAGCCCCTCACAAGCACGCTCCCCATTCTATACTATCATTTAACCCACCTGGGATACTGTCCCTAGGCGGTGTATCCATCGCTGCTCGTTAATGATCAATGTTGTTCTTTAGTTTTACCATTTCGTCCCCCTAATGTTCTATCAAAACAAAAACAGCGTAGATCTTCAAATTTGTGTTGATATTTAATGCAATGTGCCACCATGGGAGCGTCTTGAACTCTACATCGTAGACGACTACGGTGTTCAATCATACGAGTTTTAAATAATCGAGCCGTTTTTCCGATGTACAGTAGTTGACATGGGCATCTTATGCCATAGACTACATAATCCGTTGTGCAGGATGTATGATGTCGCAGGTGATAGGTTTTATCATTGTACGTAAACTGTGTAGTGACTTCTGATATTGGGCAGATGGTACATTCTCCACATGGGTGATGTCCTAAACTGGGCTGGACTTCATTATAAGATATTGGTCGAAGAACCGCCGGACAAAGCTTCTCTTTAATGTTCTGGTGACGAGTCTAAACACACCTGACTTTCTTAGCCTCCAATCCCGGTAACATACTAACCACATTATAATGTCGCTTAACTGCTTTTTGTATCTGTTTATCATATGGGGAATGTTTCGTGATCAAGTTAATAGAGACGTCATCAGGCTGTTGTACTCTGCTAGATAGACAACAGTATTTGGATGAAGCTTTTCGACAATTATCAGATATAAACACCTATCGGAAGCTTACAGAAGACCCCACTCTTGGGTTAAGTCAGCACATAAAAACACTTACCACGCAGGCTCTGGACGCGAAGATTATTAGTAAGAAAGAATGGTATTTTTTGAATAAACCTAGTACCGCTATTTCCAAGCTATATCTAGTCCCTAAGATTCACAAAAGTTTGGTTGCTCCACCAGGACGCCCGATAGTGTCCACAAGAGGCTCAATATTGGAACCACTCTCTGTATATATAGATTCGTTCTTACGTCCATTATTGCCAGATATGACATCGTTCGTTAAGGATACCTCCCACTTTTTACAACTTTTGACTCTCAATCTGACCTGGGCATCAGATGATCAAGTATGGCTAGTGTCACTTGATGTATCATCTCTCTACACTAACATCCCACAGACGGCGGCACATGAGATTATGATTACAGCCTTAAGACATCGCGGAGATCTTTCAGAAGAACATCTGCTTTTTATATCACAATTGGCAGAATTAGTAATTTTTAAAAACTATTTCATGTTTGAACAACAATTGTATTTACAAGTTTCTGGAGTAGCTATGGGGGCGACAAGTGCCCCGTCGTTAGCCAATTTATTCATGTCTTCCTATGAACATCGCTGGTTGACACATTTTCCGCATAAAGAGCATGTGATTATGTGGAAAAGGTATATCGATGACGTGTTTATGTTGTGGAGAGGCTCAGAGGTCCGATTGCAACAATTTTTCATCTGGTTAAATGATTTAGATCCAGCCATACAATTTACGCATACCTATGACCAAACAAGTCTCAACTTTTTGGATGTAACCATCACAAAAGGAATTAGTGGATGGTCTACATCATTGCATCGAAAAGGGACTGACAAGAATACTTTCTTACATTATCAGAGTGGTCATCCTCAACAGTTGAGGAATAGTTTGCCCCTGTCACAGTTTTTACGATATAGACGGAATTGTTCCGACCTTAGAAAATATAAAACACAAGCCAAACGGTTGACACAAGATTTTCTACAAAGGGGATATCCTAAACGTGTTGTTCACACAGCGTATAAACGAGCCCTGTGCAACAATCGAGCACTGCTTTTAAGCACTAGCAGAGTACAACAGCCTGATGACGTCTCTATTAACTTGATCACGAAACATTCCCCATATGATAAACAGATACAAAAAGCAGTTAAGCGACATTATAATGTGGTTAGTATGTTACCGGGATTGGAGGCTAAGAAAGTCAGGTGTGTTTGGACTCGTCACCAGAACATTAAAGAGAAGCTTTGTCCGGCGGTTCTTCGACCAATATCTTATAATGAAGTCCAGCCCAGTTTAGGACATCACCCATGTGGAGAATGTACCATCTGCCCAATATCAGAAGTCACTACACAGTTTACGTACAATGATAAAACCTATCACCTGCGACATCATACATCCTGCACAACGGATTATGTAGTCTATGGCATAAGATGCCCATGTGAACTACTGTACATCGGAAAAACGGCTCGATTATTTAAAACTCGTATGATTGAACACCGTAGTCGTCTACGATGTAGAGTTCAAGACGCTCCCATGGTGGCACATTGCATTAAATATCAACACAAATTTGAAGATCTACGCTGTTTTTGTTTTGATAGAACATTAGGGGGACGAAATGGTAAAACTAAAGAACAAACATTGATCATTAACGAGCAGCGATGGATAAACCGCCTAGGGACAGTATCCCCAGGTGGGTTAAATGATAGTATAGAATGGGGAGCGTGCTTGTGAGGGGCTGACTTGACAAGACACGTGTTCATCTTTTTAAATGGCCGTGAGATGCTTCATCTCGCATGCGCGGCGTTTTTTGGAGCCGAGGAGCTCAACGATGAACATGCAGTCCAGCGCTGAGAAGAGTTTCTGTTGCTATTAAAATAAAGGTACATATGGGACCGCTGACATTTAGATATTCATATGTTATCAGTTCTTGGCATTACATAATGAATGTGTTTATTTCTAGTTGTTGATGAAACTCGACCCCTGAAGAAGCACTTTTGAAACGCAAATGCGGTACCGACTGGTAGCGTCAGGGAAAGTTCAAAGAGAAGCACAAAAGATAACAGCTTTGGAAATCAATTGTGAGAAGCATTAATGACAACAGCTTCGAAAATCCTGAAATTCACTGCAAGTTAAGTTCCATTTATCCATGATATTCTTAGATATAAATATATCATTATGGATCTAGATTTCAAATAAATCAGTTTCTTTACCTGAGATAACGTACAAGCTAAGGAACGAACAAGTTAAACCATGGTCATTGATGCTGAACAAGTACAATAAGGGTTTCCAACCCGTGACATGTACTAATATTTGTCTGAGACCTGGTTATTTTCTACTAGAAATATTTTTAGAAAAAACAAGGAAACCATTAATTTATAAAAAAAAATTTCTTATAATAAAAATAACAAATAATAATATTTGATGTGAACAATTAAAAAGTTTATACATCATAAAGAGATAAGTTGTCCGAGACGTTAGTTTGGAGGAACGTTTATATTATTGACAAGTGATTGCATCCTCTACAAAATAGACCTATATTTTTAAGTGGATCAGCACAGAAGCCATCCTGTAAGCCCAGCATATGAAGTATGCCTATTAGAGTCTGAGCCGCTGCCATTGCTGCTAGAGAACTAGCCTAGCTGTTCTGGCCCCCCATTAAGGCATTCACTGAACACTAGCAGAGACTCTCCGTACTGGAGAACCTCTGATAAATGGAATGGGAGCATAGATAGCTCCAAAGGCCAGAGTTCTATTTTGCAATCCCTCTCCGCTGAGCTACCTTTTCCATATGTAAAATTAAACCCCATATAGCCAAAATTAAGACATTACAAATCTACCGTAAAATATTATAATTTGGCAAAGTCAAACTAAACGGGAACATTTTCCATTAAGAAACCACACAACTATAAAATTCTTCCCATGACATAATGCTTATGGCAGAGCATTCCACATCTGTGGACTGGCCATGGCGCTCACCCAAGCACCTGTTACAACTGTCCAAGAGAGTTATCACCATAATTCCTTTTGACCTGAATAGGTTTACAGCGGAACATAGCGCTATATCACAGCAGCTAAGCCAAAATATTATCCTACCATATAAATCGACTTTAACGCTGTATAGGACCTTCTATGGACAGCGGAAGGAGATTCTGGTAAATCAACATAGCTATGCCCCTTTTTTTTTTTTTCTTTTTTCAAGATAGGACTCCAAAAACCAAGTTTCCGCCAACTCCAATGAAATCAAAGCAGATCCGCTAAAATTACCCAAACTGCTACTATAGCTTTGCAAGAAGCTACCAGCCCCCGCTGCACCCAGTGGTCCTTCCCCCCCTTATCCTGGGAGATTCTGCATTGCAGGAGGCGTTGCCCACCCCCTGCCAGCCTACTGCATCTGCCAGGGAGCTGAAGAGCAAAATAGAAAGTACCCCTGGAAGCAAACAATGTCCCATCCTTGGGATCCAGGCACAAAAGGTAAAAATCAAAAGTAAAATCAACAGTGTTAGCTAAAAATGAACAAGGCTATCTCTCACTAAAGCGAGTTTCTTTTTCTTTTTGAAATCCCACCGAAGTCCATGGGACCCAAGCTTTCGAACACAGCCCCTGACGCTGTGCATTAACCGCAACCAGAGAAATGAAATGAAACCCTGCTCTAGTAATAGATGAGAATTTCTTGGGAAGGGCCTGCTAAAGTGTTGCTATGAAACCCACCAGCACCTCACCAGGCTTCCCTGCAGTCAGAGAAATAGCAGTGGGATACACCGACCACCTTGCAAATGGAGGTCTGAGAGGTTGTTGCCTGTGTGAACCTGATGAGTAATATGATATTGTATGGTACCACTCACCCCCCAGGGATGGGGACACTGAATACTTTATGTGATTCATGAGCAGCGCTGTCATTCGGTGGCCTTTAGGGCAGCAGAGCCCGACCAATGATACAGAAATTAAGAGCTTTAAATCTTGGTCATATAAACTGGATTCTCAGACCTTACATCACATCACGAGGCTCTGTGGTGATTTCTTTCCTGATCTGCAGATAATGGCTGCCTGCACAGTCATAGAAAGGCACTATTGAGTGTACCAGCTGCCCTCTGGTGGCCATAGACCGTAGCACAGGCACTTCCCGGTTGGTAGTTTAACTGCCAGTCTATTTTTGTACATTCTAAGGTTTGCTAAACCTGTCCCTGTGAATTTTGGGCAACTTTCACTATAGACTACATAAAGGCACACTTCTAGGCTTTCCCTCCTGCAAACTACAAGTTAGGACTCTGCCCTTGAAACTAAAAGCTGGCAATTTACCTAATATCCTGGGCCTGAACAGATGCTCCTCAGAGACATGATTAGGAGGGAAAGAACATGTGGTATCAGGGATCAATGCCAAAACTGCTGTCCTGTTTAAGTTTATTCTTATTTATTCTATAAAGAGGATTGACAACAGTCCCCCTTAATGCTGAGGAACCCCCTGGCCTCAAAAAAAAAACTACAAACAAAAGATACAAACAAACACTAGGCCCAAAAATTTAGCTATTCTGCCTGTTGTTTTCCTCACGCAGGCAACTTTCGCGATGCGGTCCAAATAACTAGAGAGGAAATGGCCGCCCCTTCGCCAATGAATTTTGGCGCCAAGAACAGCCACCGCTGCAAAAATGAGGCCTCAGCAGACCAACATAGCCCGAAGGCCTTACCTGCAGGGCCAAAAGCCACACAGCCTGCTCCTACCTCCTTGAATTCCTCTGATCCTCAAGCTGCGCTGATGTGCCTGGCAGCCGCAGCGAGGATCGCTCAGCCGGTTCCACAGAGTAAAATTAAAATCCCGCAGCAACGGAGAGGCTCCGTCTCACACAGCTTCAGTGTGGCTGTACGGGTCCCGGAGCTTTCTCCCGTACAGTCCAGGGAGAGAGATCCGCACCGGCAAATGCCTGCAGCAAGTGAAAATCACTGACAAGGAGGGAAGGCGAGAACTGCTACTAATTTAAAGAACCAGGCTCAAATTTAAAATTACTGTAAATAAGGAAATTTGCTCCTAACTAAAGGGAACTAATCCCCGATTGTCAATTAACCAAAGGTAACTGAATTAAAAGTAAAATTAAAAGTAAATGAAAGGTAAAAATCAAAAGTAAAATCAGAATTTGTCACACTAAATGCTCCTATCTGTTCCCCCCCAAGTGAGCCCAGAAGCTAGGCTCACTATGTCCTCCTGCTGCAAGGAGACTGGACACACTGGAGGCTGATGGGAGATACCAGCAGGCTATATTCAGTGATGTCACGACTTTGACATGCCCAGTCTCCTAGCTGCAGGAAGAGGTACACAACCCAGAAGTAGAGGACTAAACTGGAGGAACGATAAGGAACTGCCCTTGCAGCCTCCAGGCCATCAAATTGAGAGCTTTGAGATTGGGGTGCAGAAGGGAACCCTGCTCCTGTGAGAGAAGGTCGGGTTGTAACCCCAGAGGTAGTGGGGAATCCACTGCCAACTGAAGCAGAAGTGGAAACCAAGGCTGCCTCGGCCACCTGGTAGCTACCAGCAGGATCAAGGCCTTGTCCTGAAGAGTCTTGAAAAGAGTTCGGGCCACCAAGGGCGTGGGAGGAAACGCATACAGGAGGCCCTGAGACCAGGACATCAGAAAAGCATCTGGTGCTATTCTCAAAGGACTCGGTTGCCTGGAGCAGAACTTGGGCAGTTGCTTGTTCAGTGGACTGGCAAAGAGATCTATCCAAGGGAGACCCCACTTCAGGAAGATCTTCTGAACGACCAAGGGATGCAGCTGCCACTCGTGGGGCTGCAGAATTCTGCTCAACCGGTCGGCCAGGCAGTTCTCCTGGCCTGGAAGGTACACCGCCTTGAGAAGCATGTTGTGCTTCAGGGCAAAGGAACAAAGGTCCTGAGTCTCCCGACAAAGGAGCTTGGACCCAGTCCCGCCCTATTTGTTCACATAAAACATGGCTACCTGGTTGTCTGTTTGAATCAAGACTGAGTGGTAAGCCAGGGCCGGAGAAAAAGCCTTGAGAGCTAAGCGGATAGCTCGAAGTTCCAGGAGATTGATTTGTTGGGCTGCCTCCCAGGGAGACCAGAGGCCCTGAGTGCACTTGTCTAGACAATGAGCACCCCAGCCCTTCAGAGAGGCGTCGGTGGTGAGGACCACCGAGTATTCTGGCATTTGGAAGGGCATCCCCTTCAGCAGATTGGGTGGATGTAGCCACCAGCTGAGGGAGGTCAAAAGGGGTCTGGACACCTTTATCCTGTCTCTTAGGCGGCCTGTGGCTTGAGACCACTGAGTCCGAAGGCACCACTGTGCAGGCCTCATATGGAGCCTGGCATTGGGAGTCACATGCACTGTCGAAGCCATGGGGCCCAGACGTCTGAGGCAGAGTCTGGCGGAGACCAGGGACCTGTTTAGGAACTGTTTGGCCACGTCCATCAGTCTTTGAGCCCTGTCTTCTGGCAAGAATGCTTTTGCCAGTTGAGAATCCAACCTTGCCCCTATGAACTCCAAGTTCTGGGAGGGGAGCAAAGTGGACTTTGCGAAGTTTATGACAAAGCCCACGTTTTAAAGCAGAGCAATGGTTCTGAGGGTGGCTTGTCTGGCCTCCAGGGATGTCTGACCCCTGATGAGCCAGTCGTCCAGATAGGGAAAGACAAAGATGCCTTGATTTCTCAGGTAGGCCGCAACCACTGCCAGGCACTTGGTAAAGACCCTGGGAGCAGAGGTCAGGCCAAAAGGTAGTACCCTGTACTGATAATGGTTTCCTCCCACAATGAACCTGAGGTACTTTCTGTGGTCTGGATGTATGAGGATGTGAGTGTACGCATCCTTTAGATTTAAGGAGCATAGCCAATCTCCCTGCTGGAGGTAGGGCAGAAGTGTTCCAAGAGTAAGCATCTTGAACTTTTCTTTCTCTAGGAACTTGTTGAGGTTCCTGAGGTCCAGAATGGGACGAAGGCCACCGGTTCTTTTGGGTACCAGGAAACACCTGGAGTAGAATCCGTGACCTTGCAAGTGGGGAGGCACAGGCTCCACCGCCCTGTCCACCAACAGACCTTGGAGCTCTCGAAGGAGGTGGTCTGTGTGCAGGGGAGGCCTCAAGGGCTCCCCTGGGAAGTAAGGAGGAGGCAGTTGATGAAAATGCAGGGCATAGCCCTTTTGGACTATGTCCAGCACCCAACTGTCGGTGGTAATGAGAGGCCACTGGTGGGAAAAGAGTACAAGGCGACCGCCTGTGCAGAGCTGGGAAAGCAGGGACGGAGTGGCTACGCTCAAGGAGTCAAAAACCCCCACCCTGCTGAGTGGTAGCAGGGGCCTGAGGCTTGGGGGTTCTCTGCCTAGGGGGCCAATTATCTTGGCCCTTGGCTTGCTGACCCTGGAGGGCAGCTTGGGCAGCCTGATACTGAGGGTACTGTTTGTAGGCAGTGCCCTTCCTCGGGTAAAAGGACTTTTTACCCGAGCCCTTCTTATGTGAAGGGGCAGAGGTCTTCCTCGACAGCCTTGTCCGGGTAAGGTGCTCGGTCTCGAGCTGAGCAGCCTTCTCAGTCATGGGTTTGCCAAAAAGGTTCTCACCTCGGCAGGGGACATCGACCAACTTGTCCTGAACCCATGGCTCGAGGTCCGATGACTGCAGCCATGCCTGGCGTCGAGCCGCGATGCCGGCAGCCGTAACTCGGGCCGAAGCCTCGAAGCCATCGTAGGCGGCATGGGAAATGAACTTGGAGCATTCCCGAATCCCCGAGGACAAGGTCTTAAATCTCTGCAAGGGTTCCCCGGAGAGACCAGCAGAGAATCCGGCCAACTCCTTGGCCAGGTCTCGCAAGTACATGCCCATGTACAGCTGGTAAGACTGGACACGGCAAGCAAGCATAGACCCCTGGAAGCACTTCCTACCGACGCCATCAAGGTTGCGGGCCTCCCTGCCGGGGGGCACCGCGGAGTGCATCTTCTGGCTCTTCAGACGATGCATGGCCGATTCCACAACCATGGAATGGTGTGGTAGCTGTACTTTTTGGAAACCAGGACTCTTGCGGAGCCGATAGATGGAATCGACTCGCTTGCTCAGAACCGGCACCGAGGCCGGTGCCTCCCACATCCGGAAGAGGAGCCGTTCCAGCATCGGAGGAACCGGGACAGTAAAGGCCTCCTTCGGAGGAGAGTCATACTGTAGAGCATCAAGCTCCTCGGCTCGAGGCTCTTCCTCAGGATCGGCAGGGATAGCCAAGGCAGCGGCCATATCCCGAACGAACTCCGAGAACCTAGTGTCCTCCAGAGGGGATCTACTCCGGGGCTCAGACTGCGGTGAGTCCGACGGGACGCACCGAGTCTTAAAAGTATCGGGAGACTCCTTGTCCTCTGTCTCCCAGGCGGACTCATCCGAGGAGGAGTCAGGGTCCGACCCCGCGGGGCCCCGAGGCACCCGCCCCGACGCCGGGGGCACCGGCGTCGACACCCTCGGTCCCGAACGGGAGGTCGAGGGAGACCTCGACCGAGGATGACTTCGAGCCACGAGGGTCTCGAGTATCGGCTCGGTCTCCGGGGTTGACTTCGAATTCGATGTCCCGGTGGTCGAGGCAGATGCACCAGACAGGCTGGCCATCAGTGCCCGCTGCTGCTCCATGAAGGCAGACAATCTGCACTCCAAGGCTGTCATCCTGAGACTCAGCTCGGGAGACGCAGCAGCCACCGACTCAGGCCCCGGCGGTGCCGGGCCTGACATCAGCTCTCTGGGAGGAGAGTCCACGAGGACAACGGGGCTTACGTGTCTAGCAGACTCCGGCTCCACGCGAGGAACTTTGGCAGGCTTCTCTTGGTCCACGGGCCCGGGACGGCGGTCGGAGGTCTTAGACCTGGCCCTCGAGGGACCAGGGACCTCCTCCGACGCTGCCCTCGCGAGCCGCTTCTTCCTCATGCGGTCCCGGTCGGGGGACCCCCTGTCCGAGGAGCTGCGACTGCGCTCGGGATCGGAATCCCGAGATGTCGAGGCCTCAGACAAGGTCCGGGCCCGGCCGGAGGCAGAGTCCGAGAAAAACTTTTCCTTCTGATGCTGTCGACTTTTGAGTGCCTTGGAAGACATCTTCCCACATGGCCCACACGACATGGGGTCATGGTCAGGGCCGAGGCACCGAAGGCAGCAGTCGTGTGTGTCGGTGAGAGACATACGTTTCTTACACCGATCACACTTTTTGAAAACACTGGAAGCCATCGGGGAAAAAAGAGCCTCTGTGAGGTCAAAAGACCGGCCTTCCAGGGAAAAAATGAAAAAAGGGCGCGAACGCCAGCCACGAAGGGCAAAAAATGAAAAAGAAATAAACGAGCTCGATAACGGTGTACCGAACCCGGCGGGAGGGGAACCGGCGTCGAACCGGAGAAAAATAGCGAAAAATCGTCTAAGAAAAAATCACCTTTATCCGGGAGAACAGGACACACGTCCGGTGGGCTTCTCGGAAAAAAAGAGACTGAGGTAAGATGGCACCTTTAGGCGGGAAGGGAACCGCGCATGAGTGCCAGCATTCCCAAAGGCTTTCATGGAAAGCTGGGGAAATGCTCCGCTGGGGCTTCATCGGCGCCGATGACACCCATATGTGAGGACTGACTTCCTGCTTGGTCCTGGAGAACATGCCTGTTCGCGATTCTGATCCCGTGGGGCTAGATGTGCCCTGCGGGATCAGAATTGTGATCTCCTTTGTACGTCCGGGTCAGCCCGGATTTACAAAGGAGATGTACGTGCAGGATGGATTTGGGCCCAAAGCAAAAACGTAAACAAATAAAAGAGGGAGAGAAAAAAAGACAACTTTCCTGCAGTCTGTTGGGCCTGTGGGAATGGCCCTGGACTCTTCCAGGTATCCCCGAGGAAGCGGTCACAAAGCTGGTCTTTGATAAATCCCCAACAGTTATAAGCTCAACCGAGTACCTAGTTCTCCAACCAGGCCTAGTAGCCACCTGACCAGAATGCCCTGTCACTATGCACTTGAGAAAGAATACTGGAGAGAGACTTCCGGTGACGTCACGGAGCTGATGGCGGCAGCTTAGCCAAGCTCCGTCCTTATCCCAGCCTAAATGGAGAGTTATAGAGCTATCCCGAACGGAGTGATGGAAGGAAAACAGACCCTTATGAGTGCGATGTCAGCCCGGAAAAAACTAGCAGGGTTTCAGTCGGCATATGTGCGCCGAGAGGAGACGGTGTCCCCGTGTGTTGACGCCGCGGCGGAGAGTGGCGAATTGGGGAGTCTGGAAGAGGAGCAGGAGGAGGAGGTGAAGGCGCTGGAAGGTACGGAGCTAAGAGGTTGGCTCCTAGAATTCAAGAGGGACCTGCAGAGTGACATTAAAGCAATGAGGAGTGATTTGAAAGAGGCGCTATGCACGATACAGCAGGAAATGAATTCCTTAGGACAGCGTGTGGAAGAGCTGGAGGAGCACGTGGGAGTGCAAGATGGAGAGCTGCAGGAACTAGCAGCAGAGCAAGGTAACTTAAAGCGCGTGCAAGCAGAGATGCAAGAAAAAATGGAAGAGATGGAGGACAGAGCACAGAGAAATACTCTACGAATTAAAGGGATTCCAGAAACTGACTTATTCAAAGACTGTGTGCAGGTAGTGAAGAGGCTATGTCTCCACATTTTGAAATTGGAGGGGGGAGAGCAGGCTCTGATAGATACAATTGGGGTGGAGAGAGCCCACAGAAGTTTGGGACTGTGACGGGAGAAGCAAGCACGCGATATTATAGTGTGCATGAGCTGCTTTCCAGTAAAAGAGAAAGTGCTAAACGTGGCAAGGAAGTATGGCCACATAGTATGGGAGTCCTGCGAAGTTGAAATCTATAATGATTTATCTAAAGGAATGTTGGAGAGACGGAGAGGACTGCGGGAAGTGACAGCGTATCTGCGTGGGAAAGGACTGAGGTACCGATGGCTGTTTCCCTTTGGGCTCCTGATGATGGTGAATGGAGTTTCCAGAAGGGTGAAAGTGGCGGAGGAGGCCTAGGGAGTATTACAGGAGCTGGGATGTGAACAACTTCCAAAAGTACCAGAGAAAGAGAAGACTGGGAGCAACAAAGAGCATCAGAATAAGGGGCAAGGCACCTCGCAGTGGCAGCGGGTGACGGAGAAAAGGAAGAGACTTAACAGACTGTCATAAGAGAATGAGAAAGGCCAGATGGAGATGGACACATGAGCTCCAGTGGTTGAAGAGGATCAAGAAGAAGGGTCTGGTGAGGAGTGGTGCATCAGGTTGTGAAGATGCAGGACTGAATGGGCTGTCAGGGGGGGAGTTGGGGAGTGGGGATGGTAAGGGGAAAGATGTGGGGAAATGTATATATAAGGGGATTGTAAAGCTGTGATGGGGAAAGGGGGTTGGTTGGAGGGGTGGAGGGAATGGGTGGAGGGCATGGGATGTGATTGCAGAAGAGGGCATTGTATCTCAGAAGGGGGTCTGGTATGCTAGAAAGGGGGAAGGGCGTGGATCTTTGGGATGTGGGGGATGGTGGTTGAGGGGATAGGACATGACACACATGGAAGGGTGCGGGAGAGGGGAGGGGGAGGAAAGGGGGGAGGAAAGGGGGGTGGAGGGAGAAGAGGGAGGAAGGGAGACAATTCGAGGAAAGTGGGAGGGAGGAGGTGGTAGGGTATTGGGAAAATGATGAGGATTGGATCAATTAACGTAAAAGGGTTGAACGCGCCACACAAACGTAGACAGCTATATTTATTTATTTATTTAGCTGTATTTATATCCCGCTTTTCACCGGGTCAAAGCGGTGGAACATTGAACAAGGGGGGGGACAATAATCAGTTGTGGGGGTATGGGCCGTCACCCAGTGGCCGACATTAATGATTTTAACAAGAGTTTGGGACATAGACATAGATATTAAGCTACAGTTTCATTGGTGGATGTTTGTCTCAGGTCCGAGAAATTCAGAAGAACTATATTGAGAAATTCAGAAGAACAGATGGGAGGTGGGTTTGTTACAAGAGATGCATTTAAAGAGGGGGGATATTGGGAGATTGAAATATAAGGGGTTCCCAGATCAGTTTTACTCGTGCAATATGGCAGGGGCAAAGAGGGGAGGGGTTGCTATATGGGTGAAAGAGGGGAGTGGGATACAGGTACGGGAGAGTTTCAGGGATCAGGAAGGGCGGGTGGTGGGTATTCGGGGGAAGTGGGGGAAGGAGGATGTCACCATAGTATCGGTATATGGACCTAATGGGAACCAGGTGGCTTTCTGGAAGGGTACCTGTCAATTGTTGGAGAAAGAGGTGCAGGGGAAGTTACTCATCAGAGGAGATTTTAATGTGACTCTGCAGGAGGGGTTCGATAGACACCCGAGAGGGTGGGATGGGGGGGGGGCAGAATAGACGAGGGTTAAAATACCTGATGGGGCAGTATGACTTGGTGGATGTTTGACGGTTCAGAAATCCCACAAGGAGAGCGTACACTTTTTTCTCTGCACCACATAGCAGTTGGAGCAGGATAGATTTGATATTGATGGATCCAGAACGGTTGCTAGATGTCCAGGAGGTAGAGATAGTGCCAATCCTTTGGTTGGATCATAGTGCGGTAGTGGTGGAAATTAGGGGGCGAAGGCAAATACGGACAAAATTTTGGAGATTAAATGAGAGTCTATTGAAACGGACTGAAGTGGTGGCAGATATTAAGGTGGCGATAAAGGAATATTTGGGGAGTAATGATAATGGGGAGGTAAGGGATATAACGCTATGAGAAGGCTTAAAGGCATATGTGAGGGGAAGGTTTATTATGTGGGGGGCGAAACTGAAAAAGGCCCAGGGTGCTAAGGAGGAGGAGCTAAGTCGAGAATTGCAGCAGCAGAGGGGGTGTATAGGAAGTCGGGTGCTGAGAGACAGGAAAGTGGTGGAGAGGGTGAGGGGGGAGTTACAGGCCTTACAGGTGGATCAAATTGCATTAGAAATGACTCAGGTGAAGCAGATGTATTATGAATTCGGGAATAAGGCGGGGAGATTGCTGGCACAGTATCCTGTTTCCAACAGTGGCCAATCTAGGTCATACGTACCTAGCAGTTTCCCCAAAAGACACAGGTTCCACAATGCTTGTACTGGCTCAAGCATTGATATCCTGGGTCCCTTCTTAATAATGGTTTATGAACCTTTCCTCCAGGAACTTGTCCCAAACCTTTTTTAAACCCAGCTACACTAACAGCCTTTACTACATCCTCCGGTAACAAATTCCAGAGTTTGATTAGACGTTGAGTGAAAAAATATTTTCTTTTATTAGTCTTAAATAGTTTACCCTGTAGCTTCATTGCATGTCCCCTAGTCTTTCTATATTCTGATAACGTAAACAATCGATCTACGTTTACCTGTTCCACTCGGTTCATTAATTTATAGACTTCTATCATATCTCCCCTCAGCCGTCTCTTTTCCAGATTAAAGAGCCCTAACCTTTTTAGCCTTTCTTCATAGGAGTATCCTTCCATCCCCTTTACCATTTTGGTGGCTGTTCTCTGAACCTTTTCTAATAACGCTATATCCTTTTTAAGATATGGTGACCAGAATTGCACACAATATTCAAGGTGCGGTCTCACCATGGAACGATATAGAGGCATTTAATATCTTTTGTTTTATTTTCCATTACTTTTCTTATGATACCTAGCATTCTGTTTGCTCTCTTGGCCGCCGCTGTACACTGGGCCGATGGTTTTAACATGTTATCCACAATGACGCCTAAATCTTTTTCCTGGGTGGTGGTTCCTAATGTGGAACCTTGCATCGTGTAACCATAGTTTGGGCTGTTCTTCCCTAGGTGCATAACTTTGCACTTGTCCACATTAAATTTCATCTGCCATTTTGATGCCCAGTCTTCCAATTTATCAAGATCCTCTTGCAATTTTCCACAATCCTCTTGGGTTTTAACAACTTTAAATAGTTTTGTGTCATCTGCAAATTTGATAACCTCACTTGTTATTCCCCTTTCCAGGTCATTTATGAATATGTCAAAAAGCAGCGGACCCAGCACAGATCTCTGGGGTACACCACTATTCACCTTTCTCCACTGGGAAAATTGGCCATTTAGCCCAAGGTGTGAGGAAGCTGGGCTTTCCGAAACCTCCGGCACCGCTGAACCCTTTACATAGTGTCCAGGCACTTGCTCACGATAGGGACAGAGGTCAGGATCTCCCACATGTGGAGGAGGAGTGTTCAGAATGGGAGGAACCGGCACCGAGAGAGCTTCCTTCGGAGGGGCTTCATATTGAAGAATATCAAGCTCTCTGCACGGAGCTCCTCTTTCGACTTGGTGGCGAGTGCTAGGGCCCGTGCCATGTCCCAGACAAACTCCAGAAAGGAAGTGTCCTGGGAGGTGACTGCCACCTCTGGGTCGGCGGAGAGGGGTCCAAGGGGAGGTCTTGGTGGGACCAAATCTCCGAGGAGGTTTTCCCATTGGATTTCCACTCTGAGTAGTCCATGGAGGACTTGAGGTTGGGCAGTTTGAGATGGGTGGGTGACCCGTGCCGGACCTCTGAGTCCAAAACCTGTCCGGAGCTGGAGATGCTTGCCCTAGAAGATCTCACACCCGAGGACCGGGACAGAGATCGAGACACATGCAGATGATCCTCACGAGGCTTCTGGCTCTCGGAGGTCACTGCGGCAGCCCAAGGAGTCCTCGAGGTCGAGGTCCATGCGGTTTCGAGGTATGTGCCGGCAGGGCCAGGCACCAGCACCTGCTGGGCAGTAAGGAATGCAGAATAGCTGCGCCCCTAGGCCAGCATTCAGGCTTCCTACTCGGGAGTTGAGCCCTGTGACAATGATGCCGGGGTGACCAGGTCAGGTGTCAAGGAGGAGAGGGAGCCCTTGCCGGAATGACCCTCAGGAGACAGGGCACCTTTGCTGGAGGTCTCCGTATTGGTTTGAAGTACCTTACTGGGCCACTCCTCTCCAATTCCAAAGTTTGCCAAGGGGGCCCCCGACAGAGTCCTTGTGGCCGCTGCCTTCTTCCGCTCGTGTTCGGGCGACACCTGGTCATAGTGCTGCTGGGCCCGGAGAGGAGCCTTGGAAGACTCCAGGGGTTGCAGGGCCGAAGAGCAGGAGGCTACCACGGATACTGGGGCTGACTTATGGAAGAGATCATCCAGTTTCTGCTTATGACTCTGGATGGCCTTGGAGGACATCTTCTTAGAGGTAGCATAGCGCCGGGTCATGGTCAGCTCCTAGACACCTGAGACAACAGTCACGGGTGTCCATGAGCGACATGTTTTTTGAACACCTATCACATTTCTTAAAACCGGAGGCCATTGGGGGAAAGAACCCCTGCGAGGTCAAAGACCCTTGACGCGGCCAGCGGTTAAAAACAGTTTGAAAGCGCAGTAAAACACAAAAGGGCAGAAAGGGATAAAACCAGAGACCATGGTCGATGCAGAGGTGCTCGAGAGGCAGGAAGAGCACCGGCGAAGACTGGATAGCAAAAACTGGTTGGAAACCGAGAAAACGTTTTCCGGGGACAAGAGGCACATCCGAAGGGCTCCACAGAAAGGGAGACCGAGTAAGATGGCACCTTTGGGCTGGAAGGGGACTACGCATGCGTGGTGGCATTACCAAAGGATTTCTTTGCAAGCTGGGGAAATGCTCTGCGTGGGCTCCATCAGTGCCGTCGTCACCCATATGTGAGGACTGACTTCCTGCTTGTTCCTGGAAAAAGTGGTATTGTCATACTCAAGGGTGAAGGGGAAGAATATGTAGAAGCTGATGAGGATAAAGCAGAATTGCTTAACAAATATTACTGTTCTGTGTTCACAGATGAAGAACCAGGAGGACCACCTCAGAAAACACCCACAAACAGGACGGGAAGCGAGGGGGCGTCTTGAACGATTTTCAGAAGGATGTGTTTATGAAAAACTATCTAAACAAAGTAGACAAAGCGATGGGACTGGATGGGATCAAGAATACTGAGAGAAATTAGGGACATTCTAGCAGCTCCACTGACTGGCCTTTTCAAAGCCTCTTTGGAGTCAGGAGTGGGTGCCAAAGGACTGGAGAGAAGCACATGTGGTCCTTCTACATAAAAGCGGTAAGAAAGTGCCGCTTAAAGAGAAAATAGTGAGGTTTCTGAGTCCAATGGATTATTGGATCCAAAGCAGCATGGATTCACCAGAGGCAGGTCTTGTCAGACAAATATGATTCATTTCTTTGACTGGGTGACCAGGGCGTTGGACCGAGGGAGAGCCCTAGATGTGGTATATTTAGATTTCAGTAAAGCTTGACACCTTTCCGCACAGGCGACTTATAAGCAAACTGAGCACTCTAGGGATGGACCCTAAAGTTACTGATTGGGTTAGAAATTGGTTGAGTGGAAGGCAACAAAGGGTACAGGTAAAATGAGCTCACTCTGAGGAAGAGTAGGTTACCAGTGGTGTGCCTCAAGGATCTGTCCTTCGTCTGATTCTTTTTAACATCTTTGTTAGTGATATTATGGAAGGACTGTCTGGTAAGGTTTATCTCTTTGCGGATGATACCAAAATCTGCAATAGAGTAGATACCCAGGAAGGTGTAGATAATATGAAGAGGGATCTAGCTAAGCTTGAAGAATGGTCTAGAATTTGGCAGCTGAGTTTTAATGTTAAAAAATGCAAGGTCATGCATTTGGGCTGCAGCAATCCAAGGAGCAATATGGTATAGAGGGTAAAGTACTTCTGTTCACAAAAGAGGAGCAGGACCTAGGCATGATAGTGTCTGAGGATCTTAAAGTAGCTAAACAGGTAGAAAAGGTGACAGCGAAAGCTAGAAGGATGCTTGGGTGCATAGGGAAAGGAATGGCCAGCAGAAGAAAGGAGGTGAAACTGCCTCAGTATAAAGTCTTTGGTACCTCATTTGGAGCATTGTGTGCAATTTTGGAGACCGCACCTTCAAAAGGATATAAACAGATTGGAGTGGGTCCAGAGGGTGGCAACTAACATCATTAGTGGTATTCAATATAAAGCATATGAGGAGAGACTTAAGGATCTTAATATGTATACTTTAGAGAAAAGGCGGTATAGAGGTGATATGATTAAGACGTTTAAATACCACCGGGGAAATAAATGCACAGGAGGAGAGCCCCTTTCGACTGAAAGTAAGCTCTGTTACAAGGGGACATGGGAAAAGGGTGAAAAGGGATAGACTTAGGAATAATATGCGGAAATATTTCTTTACAGAAAGAGTGGTAGATGCACAGAATAGTCTACCAGTGGAGGAGGTAGAGATGAGGACAGTATCTGAATTCAAAAAAGCATGGGATAAACACAGAGGATCTCTAAAGGAAAAAAGGGAACTGTTGTAGTGGTTGATATGGCAGGGCAGACTAGAAAGGGCATGTGGTCTTTTTCTGCTGTCATGCTTTTATGTTCCTCAAGAGGGGCAGCATGAGACGGGCTGACAATTGCACGGCCCTGCACCTCTTTCGCAAGGGACACTAGCTGCTGAGCCCTGTCCAGAGAGAGGAAGGCCCTGGCCTGGGTTTTGTTGAGAAGGGCCCCTATGAACTATAGATGTTGCATGGGTTGCAGATCGGACTTGGAGTAGTTGATGATGAATCCCAAATGTTGCAGCTCGAGGATGGTGCAGTGGCCTGCCTGGCAGACTTCCACTAGTGAACCTCCCCTTATGGGCCAATCATCCAGATAGGGGAAACAGACGCCTTGTAGTTGGAGATAGGCAGCGACTATTGCCAGGAACATGGTGAACACCCTTGTGGTGGCCAAGAGGCTAAAAGGCAGCACCCTGTACTGGTAGTGGCACCCACCGATGATGTAGCAGAGGAACTGACTGTGCCAGGAATGGATCAGGATGTGGGTATAGGAATCTTTTAGATCCAAGAAGCATAGCCAATCTCCCTGCTGGAGGTAGGGCAGCAATGTTCCAAGGAATATCATTCTGAATTTCTCTGACCAGAAAGCAGTTGAGGTCCAGCAAATCTAGGATGGGGTGAAAACCACCTGCCTTTTTGGGGACAAGGAAGTAGTGGGAGTAGATCCCCTTGCCCCAGAGATACCAGGGAATGGCATATCTTAGAAAGGATATAGCAAAATTAGAAAACATACAGAGAAGAGTGGCAAAAATATTAAAGGGGATGAAAGGATATCTCTAAGAGGAAAGGCTTAAAAGGTTAGGGCTTTTCAATTTGGAAAAGAGATGGCTGAGGGGAGATATGATAGAGGTCCATAAAATGATCAGTAGAGTGGAAAAGGTAAATGTAGATCAGTTGTTTACTCCTTCAAACAGTAGAAAGACAGGGGACGTGCAATGAAGCTACAATGTAGCACATTTAAGACTAACCGGAGAAAATATTTTTTAATGCAAAGTATAATCAAACTGGAATTCATTACCAGAGGATGTCATAAAAGCTGTTAGCGTAGCTGAGTTTAAAAGAAATTTGGACAAGTTCCTGGAGGAAAAGTCCATAAAACATTATTAAAGAGTACCAGAGAAATCCACTACTTACCCATGGGTAAAACAGCATGGAATCTGTATGCCTTTTGGGAACCTGCTAGGTAGAGTTGCACCAAGGGCTGTGTGAGAGGTGTGGCCGCAAAGGGCGCAAGTACAAAAGAGGCGCTGATGATATCACCGGGATTCCAGAAAGCTCAAGACGAGTTACTGGGCGTGGCATAGTGGAGGTGGAAGTTCCAGATTCATTAGTCGCACAGAGCACATTTCTAGCTTAATACAGTCCTGTTAACAGGGCACCTTTCAGGATTAATATGGTCTTGTTAACAGGTACTTGTGATCTGGATTGGCCATTGCTGGAAACAGGATACTGGGCTCGATGGACCCTTGGTCTGACCCAGTATGGCACATCTTATGTTCTTATGGTAAAGCTGTGCAAGCTTGAGCAGTTCTTGAGAAAGGGGCATTTTCTTCAAGGGGCCATCCTCTTTCACCTTCTATTCCCTCATCTTTCGAGGAATTCTCTCAGCCCTCCTTGGGAACCTGCTGCCCAGACAGTCATTCAAGGGAGAGGAATAAGGAAGGTACAAGAGGTAAAAGGTTCACAAAATGCTTTAGCTCTGCATTCATTCAATTTCTACCTGTTCAAAAAACATTCTTTGTGCTTCAAGTTCCATCTCTCTCACTTCAATGTCTTCCATCATTGCAAGTGTTTCTTGGTTTCGCATGTACATCTGTAGGAAAGAAGAATATATGTGGTGAAAGATCTATAAGTGAAGTCTAACTTATTTTATTTCATAAATATATCACTGTGTCCAAGAAAGTTAAAATTACGTTAAGGGTGATCACATTTGCAAAAAACTATTCAAATTTACTTCCAGCATGAAAACTAGTCTTACAAAACAAGATCTCACAGGCCTATCAATATAGTGCACATCAGAGCAAAGAAAGGAAATACTGCTGGTTCCTTACATTTATACTGCTGAAGTACAATATTTTAGATTTGCTAGCCTCAAACTGTGCTGTTTTGTTTAGTATATGGAATGCTCTTCTTTAAATGTTTACCAGATTCTTCTGTACAGGATTCATTTTCTTTAGTCCAGAATAAGAAAAACTGTCTTTGCCAAATCTAAGGCCGAAAACAAGAAAGAAGCCCACCCCAGTCCCACTTCTTCACAGCTATCCACAAGAGATCTCAACTGAAGAGATATAGCAAGGTTATAATAAGGCTGAAAATACCTTGCAGGTAAAGGCTTTAGCTCTGCATCATTCTATATATTGTTTATTTCCTTTAAAATTCATAATTAGATTTTGGAAGGTTTAGCATATGTTTTCTATTCTGATTTTTCTGAATCTCTAGATCCTTGGATACTAGGACTTTCTCATGTTGTCTCCAACTCTGCTAGATTAGATTTTAGATTTCTTTCTTTCCTTTTCCAAATTTGAGCTCAAAGTGAGTTAAAGTCAAATACATGAGTTATTTTCCTGCCCAAATGAGCTCAAAATGTAAGTTGTATCTTCAGCTCTCTTCAAGATTACTGTATAAAATAAGGAATTTTACTCCATGTCTTGCTAGTTCCCTATTATGCCATGTTCCTGGTCTCTCACGTCCTTAATCTTTGAGCACCGATATATTACTATTCCTGGCTCTTCACTACCATCCTACAAACATAAAATACTATAAAATAGCTACATATGTGCAGCTGTGGGAACAGAGGCACCTTTATTGATATGTGTTACCATTGCCGCTCTGCTAGACTGCACTTAGCACCCCAAATTTGCTTCCCTCTAGCTCTTGAAGTACTGCAAGATGGTAAAAGAATGCTTTTTGTGAGCAGAGATGTTTTGTTATCTAAATAATGTAGACTTTTTATCTAGACTTAAAAGCCATCAATCATGGCACCATGAAGAAGTTTCAGAAAAACTGGGGTCTATTTTTCCAGTGGCTGCTTAAGAATAATTAAGGGACGGCAGTGTCTACTGAAGCGTACTGGAGGGCATATGGTATGAGTGAGGGGTCTACTTCTTCAGGCGAACCAGGGGTGGGGGGATGGAAATGGATAATTGGTTCTTTGTAATGGGTTGATTAGTTGTGCAACTTATTTGTATTTTCAAATATTTATTCTTTGCTTTGTGTCAGTCAAGAAATTAATAAAACAAACTTTAAAAATAGCTACATGCTTGAAATATGTCTGAAAAAGCCTAAGTTACAATGTCCAAGAGTGAATGATACTAGCGAGGTAATTATCAATATTGATAAAAGGCACAACTGAATATTCACATGAGTATTTGACCGTGCCAGAAGAACCAGGAACTTTCCAATTGAATTCATGTATTATAATAATATTCTTTATGGAAAAAAGAAAGCAATGTCTAAGAATAATCTAGTGGCTAAAATAATGAGTTGAGAACCAGAACAGCAAAGGTTCACATCCCGTTTTTCCTACTTCATTCTCCACCGCCTCAGTTGCAAACTAATGGCTAGTTTACTAACATGCATTAACTAATGTGTTAGTATGCATATTTAACACGAACCCCATCAATGTCAATGAGGCCTATTAACTGATAATTTGCATTAATTGCAACACCATACATTAAAACGCAAATTAACATTGGTTAATATATCTAACCATTAGAGATAGGAAATACATGCTTTACCTGAACCTGTAACTTGCTTTGAGCTTAAGTTTGGAAAGGTGAACTATTAACTCTAAAATCCAAATCCATTGCATAGACAATCTGTCATTTTAATCGTACATAGATTTGTAGAAACATTTTTACAAAAATATTAGGGGCAGATATTCAATGGCAGCAGCCAACTCAAGTACAGTGGCTGGAAGTCAGTTTTAATTTAGTCCCAGATATTCAAAGCCAGGGATACATCAGACCACCAGCAATGAATATCCAGTCTGCCTGGATAGCAATTTAGCTAACTGGGCTGCAGCAAAATTCAGCTAAACCGGCTCTAAGTTAGGCCAGCCTTTTTGTGCCTAACTTTAGCCAGTCTGCATTAACTGGCCAGTGGCTAAATATTGTTGCTGACTGGTTAACGTGAGTGCTGCCCCAGAAGGCTGCACTGCTATGCAGTTAGCATCAGGGCGTGCAATGGTGTAAGGAGTAAGAATATCTATTAGCACAAAAAGTGAATTTAGGCCTTTTTTGCTAAACGTTGTTCCTTGAGGAACTCCAGTCCAGTCCTGCATCTCTGGGTAGTGTACCTCTTCCAGCAGCTTGGAGACTGAGCATGTCATCTTTTTGATGACCTCATTGTATTTAGGCTGCTGGCACCTCCCACCAGCCTCCAGTAACCTATTGAGAAAGCAGACTCACAGGAGCAACCAATAAGAAGTTAATACAAACTCCAATAAAAAAAATCATAATTTCCAGCATTATCTTACCAGAATCCGCCCCCCCCCCCCAGCCATACCAGGGGGAGGGGAGGGTCATCCTCCACTTTCCCGCAAAGAAAGGTAAGCTTATCTGTAATCTACAGGAGACAAAGCAAATACAGAACACCTTACAGCCAAGCTTGAACACCACTTCCTGGCCTTCACAGACATGCTTGACCTCCAAACGTGAGGACCACCCAGACCTGCCATAAATAGGGAGGAGTGGCCTAGTGGTTAGGACACGGTACCTCAGGCCGGGGGTTCAATTCCCACCTGGAGAAAGCAATCTCAGGCTTTAGGGACTGGGGTTTCTAATCTTATAGGCACTCCATGTGGTCTTGGGCAAGCCACTTAACCCTCCGTTGCCTCAGGTACTCATAGATTGTGAGCCCTTTGGGGACAAGGGAATGTATCCAGTACCTATTTGCAGTGATTACATAATGTAAAACCGCTTTGATTGAAGGATAAGGCGGTATAGAAAACTGGTTAAATAAATAAAATAAAATAAATAAATATGTTGCCCTTCTTCAGGTCTGGGGTCGCCCCGAAACAGGGAGGGTTCCGGGACTGGACTGGAGTTCCTCAAGGAACAACAATTAGCAGGTAAGGCCTAATTTCACTTTCCTTATCATCCTTCCAGTCCAGTCCTGCACCTCTAGGATGTATCAGAGCAATACTTCACATGGGGAGGGTCAATGAGCCCAGCCTGAATCACTGCCGCACCGAACCTGGCATCCCCCAGGCGGTAATGCTTCACAAACATGTGGAGAGAGGACTCCGTGGCAGCCCTGCCATAATCTCCTGGCCTGATGAGACCATACTGTGTCCGTGACGCAGTCCTGCATCCAATTCAAATGAGTCCGTAATCCTGTTGACACGCTCCACTGCCGCAACCCATACGCCGACGCGATTGCTTCCTTTATGCACCGAGAAATGGAGCCCTTAGCTGCTGCCTCCCCTTTATGTGGCCCTCCAAATAAGACGAACAACCAAACCAACATACGGAATTGTGTGGTTCTCTGAACACCCAGAATACACAATTGTGGCTCTACCAAGTCCCCCAGACTCCCCGATTGCACTGGCCAAGTGACTGGATAATTTTGGTGAAACATGGAAAACACCATGGGCCAAAAGGATGGCATTGGTCAGAGCACAACCCGCTCCTTTGAGATGGACAAAAAGAGTTCCTGACATGACAGTGCTTGAAGTGCCAAAATTCTATGCATGGAATAAATTGCCACTAAGGACACAGTCATGAGCCTCAAGTCCTTCAGCATAGAGGACCCCGAAGGCTCAAATGTCTCCTCCATCATTCCTGAGAAAACCAAGTTGAGGTCCCAAGAAGGAACCACAAAACGCTGTGGAGGGCAAAGCAGTTTCACTGGCCGAAATAAAATGGACCACCTCCGACTGAGCCCTTAATGACACCCCCTGGATCCTGCCGTGGAAGCCCCTGATCGGTGCCCCCTGCACTCGCAAAGAGCTTTTTGCTAGGCCCTTCTCATAGCCCACCTGCCGAAAGACTATGACCTCAGGCAACGAGGCCCACTACGGCGTGCATGCTCGCTCCGCAACCCAGGCCTCAAAAAATTGCCACAAGTGGATATCTTAACACTTACGAACTCTCCATAAGGTCGTGTCACAGAGTTCGAATCTCGCTGTTTCAACCTTGACTTCTCAAGAGCCAAGACATAAGCGAGAGATGATCCACTTGCGGCATGCAGACCGAGCCCTGGGTCAGCAGGTCAGGCCCAACTGGCAGCCACCATGGCCTATCCACCGCATACCACGGGCATCTCAGTCAATCGGGGCAATGCGGAAAAACTGCCCCCCCCCCCGGGTGCACTTTGAGTTGAGACAAGCACCCCATCAGGGACCCCGGAGGAAGACAAGAGGCCCCCCCCCCCACAGGCAACTGCTGACTGAGAACTAGGGCCCGCGACATTCTTTCCAGTCTCTTGAACCTGTGCACCTTGGCAGTGGCCAACTTTGCCATGAGATCCATGATCAGCATGCCCCATTTTCTCACTATCTGCGAGAATACTTCTTTGCTTAATACCCTATTCTTCCGGGTCCAGCTGAAAACGCCTTAGGTAATCGGCGGTCCCATTCTTGGTCCCTGCAAGATGCGCTGCTGACAACGCCAATAGGGGAACTTCCACCCATTGTAACAATTTAGTGGCCTTGCTTCTCAGGCACATGCTGCCTGTGCCCCCTTGGCTATTGATATAGGTCACCATCCTCACGCTGTCCGAGAAGACCACCGCCCTCATCTCGAGCCAGTTGAAAGGCAACCGCTCCCATCTGGTGTCCATCATCCCTGGGCCATCCGGCCCTCATGCTGCATCCCCTCAATGGAGAGGCTGGTGTCTGTTGTACCTAGAATCCAGAGCGGCATCACCAGGGGCATCCCCCCCCTGCAAGGTTCGCAGAGCACAACCACTACCAGAGTGTTTCCCCCCAGTCTCTGCCCTGCAAAGCAATGGATGAGCAAGAGTGTGATGTTGATGTGACCACATGCATAGGAACGCCCTCTGCAGCAGCCTCATGTTGGTCCACACCCACTGAATCACCTCGATAGCTGGCACCATGATCCCTAATATTTGTAGATAATACCACGCAGTCGGTGACCTCATCCAAAGAAACTCTCGAACCACTCTTTCCGTGGCCTGCACATTCTTGCGCGGACTCTGCACGAATGAGCCAGTAGTTGAAAAAACGGGTGCACCAGGACACCCTCCTGACAGAGCACCGCTGCCACTACCACCATCACCATGGTGAAAGTGGACGCCGCCATTGATAAGCTAACAGTAACACCCAAAACTGGAAGTGTCTCCTGGAAAAAGACGTTCCGGGAGTTGTGGGATATGCAAGCCTCTGTGAGGTCGAGGGACAAGAGGAGTGCCCCTTCTCTCACCTCCACAGTGATGGACTGGAGTGTCTCCATATCAAACCTGGGTACCTGTAAACATCAGAGGATTTGCCTGAGATCCAAAATGGGTCAAAAAGATCCTCCTCTTTTTTTTTATTTTTTTAAATTAATTCATTTTTTTGGGAAAATAAATGGAGTATGGAGCGAGCCGTACTGGACCCTGGGAACATGCACCATGGTTTCCAAATGCAGCAGGTGCTGAAGGTCTTGAACTGCCTTGGCCTTGCCATGTGCCTTGAATGGGGCCGCCTGAAGGAGGGCATGAGGGGTCTTGCGAACTCTTAATGCGTAGCTCTCCCGGATGACTTCCTGCACCCATTGGTCGGATGTAATCTGGGCCCAGGCTGGGGGAAACCCATAGCTGATCTCCCACGGGCTGCCCTCTGTCTGGGTCCTCCTCATTTCATTGTGGCTTTTTGGTTCCCAAGGAAGAGACGGTGGTAAGGAAAACCCCACCCTGCTCTCCAAAATTCTTGACCCCAAGGGTTGTAACATCCGCACCGGCAGAGCACAAACCGACAGAGCAAAGCCTCTGATTCAGCTCATCTACTGGGAGGTGGGCTCCTTTCGACTCTCCTAAGTCCTTAACCAAACTCTCAACATCTGCTCTGAAACAAAAACTTGCTCTTGAATGGCAGCCTACCAAGTAGGGACTCAGAGGACATATCTAACACCCAGTTTTGTAGCCAGAGAGAGCGATGAGCTGCCCCTATGGAAGGCATGCTCTTCACTAGAGCTCTAATGAGATCATAGCAGCATCCGCTAGATAAGCAGCCCTGACTTTGGCCTGGCAGCCAAATCATGAGAATCCAAATCCTTGTCTTTGGGCTTCAGCATCAAAAGCCTGTTGCAACAAGATGTCTAACCTCCAGCCCCGCACTTCTCGTAGCACTGTGCTGCTTTCCACCAGTACAGTGGTCTTCTTAGGCATTGACAACACTGCAGCATCCACCTTCGGCGATCACCGTAACCCCTGCTCATGCTCCAGAAGCAGATAAAGGTGTGCCTTGGTCCGCGTTCCCCTAAGGGCAAACTCTAGGGAGGTCCCACTCATCCCATATCATTTGCTTGATACCTCGATGCTAGGGAAAAAACCCTTTGTGGTTTCCGCACCACTTGGTACTTGCTCCTCCTGCCCAATGCTCGCAGGCATGTTCAATGCTTTCAAGAACTCCATAATAAGTGCTCCCAATTCCCCACAGCGGAAGACGTGGAAAATGCAAGATTCCTCCTCTTGCAGACTCTCGCGTCTTCTAGCTCTTCTGGCTCCATATCCAGCTCAGCTTCCAGGCTCCAGCCACCCGGATCCTCCGAGTGCAGAACCTCCATCTCCTCAAACATATCCATCTCTAGCTGTGGTTTACCAGTGGCAAAGCTCTGCCTCCGCAGTGTGCTCTGCTACCTCCACTGCCAACCTCTGTCTATCACAAGAAAGCACCAGAGGAGACCCTCTAGTTCCCTGCTGCGTCATGGCAAGGGCTTAGTGCATGAGGAGCATGAACTCAAGGGACACCCCCCCCCCCCCAAAACACCCCTCTATTCCTGCTAGTGGGAACAGAGGGATGCCTTCCTTTCCTAACTCCTCTTCTCTACGGGCTGGTGTCCCCGCAACTGCAATGAACCAAAACCCTGAGCTCTCTTAAAACTGTGAGCCAGCCCCCCCCCCCCTGGAATCTCCTTGGACACAGCTCAAGAAGATTCCCCACTGTCCTCATTGAGCAGGTCCCTGTCTGCCAACCTACCTTCCCCCTCGCATCCACGGCAAAGACCCAAGGTTAAAAGCCTAATCCACAGGGTTTCACAGAACCCACATTATGGCTTACCCAGCATGATTTGGCTAGTGGTGCAAGAAGGCCCAGAGGCCCCTTTCAAACTCCTGCCAGCTGCTTCTCGGGAGGAACTTAACTGCTATGCAGTCCTGAAATCATCTTTTTTTTTTTTTTTTAAATTGCTATGCTTAAAACCTTCCAGGAGAAGCAAAAAACAAAAAAGCACGAGTAAGGAGGAGCCCACGTCTGAGGAGCACCTCCCCTCATGCAGTTCTCACCTGAAGATGGCGCTGGCTGCTTAAAGTGGCATGGTTTCCCGCACCGCCAACAGCAAGGAAGCCACACAGTGACCGGACTCCCCAGTGCACAGCCAACTGAAAGAGAGGCTGCCCGATCTGCTTAAAAACTGTCTTTTGCAATGATCTGCGCCCCTCAGGATCCCCTCATGCTCAGCCTTTCTTTACTGGCTTTGGCAATGAGGTGGGAATGATGGCGCTGCACTCTAAACATGGCCTGGTGTCTGTCTGTGGCTCCTCACCCGCTCAGGGTTTGGGGGGAGCCGCCGTCGCCGTCCCAGCAGACCTCAGAAGCCTCCTCTGCCGGAGAGCCCCTGGCCTCTCAACTGATGTGCTGTTTCTATATTTTTATTATTATTTTTTGTTAAACTAAGCTTTAAAGCTTCAGACAAAAAGGCCTCTCAGGAGTTGAATTCTCCAAAACCTCTTCTTCAGCACAAGCACCCGATAGCTCGCCCATAAAAGGAATAAAGAAACTCAAACACTAAACACTAAATCTCCTAGTTGTTTACTAAAGTGAGTTCAGATCCCTGGGATCACCTGCTCCAGCTGCTTGAAGTAGAGTAAGGTCATCAAAAAGATGACATGCTCAGTCTCCAAGCTGCTGGAAGAGGTACACGACCCAAAGGTGGAGGGACGATAAGTAACAGCTGTATGCAGCTGAATATTTCGCTTAACACGATTAACCTGGTTAGGTAATCTGCTAATCGTGTTAATCATTTTGAATATGTCCCCCTAATTTTTAATAGGAAACCCATTCTATTACAGCACTCGTGCACATCAGAACATGATTTAATTATGGGAAGTGTCACTTTTAAGGTGCATGAAACAAGACAAACATGGCACCCAAAGCATAAGAACTTACTGTGATACATCCTCTTCTGTGTTGTAGTATTACTTATTTATACAATGGGCAGGACAAAGGATTTTTCAATTAGCTGAGAACAGTTGGTGTGCAAATGGCTACATTAGCTGTCAAAATGAAAGCTTAAAACAGAAATTTTTCAAGTCTGTCTATAAAAAGAAAAGATGAAAAAACCTTTACCTATCTAAGTTCTAATTGCTTGCAAACAGATTTGATTATTCATGCAATATGTTCTTCCAAACCTTTCTTTCAATTTCATCATCCAGCCTCCTGAGTTCCATTTTTTGTTGGCTGTGTTGATGGTTCAGAAACCGTCTTCTTGCCCTGTCCAGCAGCTCAAGCTCCTTCACTCTCAGATCCTTCTTTAGAGAAGTCAGTCTTCACCACCAACAAGGAGAAACATGCTTGACTTAGTAAAACGTCCACTTTTCTATGCAATACCAATACTGTTTAAGCATTAAATTAGTAATTTAAGAAAACTAAAACAAAAATTAATTAGCCACCATTTAAGCTCTGTGTTTCTACAATGCAGTAGTTTGATGAGGGCCACGGTTGATTTCTTCTGCAATAATTAATATAAATGAACACTAATCACTTTCATATACTGCAATAGTGGGAAACTGGCTGCTGCTACCATTGCAAGAATGTAGCTCCATACGTGGAGATGCAGTGACACTACTTCTCACGGTCCCCATATACTAAAAAATATAAAAGGAAGGACTAAAATCATAACTACTAAGTGATTACAGCAGTCAGCCACAATTATAGTCTTTATAAAGAAAGAGGCAAGTCCCTATGAACCACACTTCAGCTTCAGAAGAACATTCCTACAGAAACATATTGGGCTAATTTCTTGACTACTGAGAACAGAAATAGATATTTTACTCTTTGTTCATATTCTTGAGACAAGCCACAGTAGAGGTTACACTTGTGGCAGCTATGCTCATTTAGAAGGGCTTTCATACTGATGGCAAACCAGAAACAACACAAGCTACCCCCATTTCACTGCAGTCATTCAAAATTCATCACATGACTGCATGATATGTTAAAGTAATATAAACTGAGCTACAAGGATGGCTGGTTTCAGTTACCGAGAGCAGCAAATGGTTCTGATATTCATCTTAAATCAAAAGTCTCCCTTTCATGTATAAAATAGTTGACATGCTTTCTACTCATTTACTCTATGGTAGTGTTTGCCAACCAGTGTGCTTGTCAGCCCTGATTAGCTGTGCCACATAAAAGTCAACACAATCTGATACTTGGGTCCAGATCTATGAAAGAAAGAGTCTGTGTGTGGTGAAAGGAAGCAATTGAAGTCCACAGGTAATGAGGAACAAAGGAAACAGGAACATCCGCAGGACGAGCTGCTGGGGAAGGTGAGCAATGTTCACAGGTTAATACAACTGAGAGCATAGAGTGAAGCAGAGAACAGCAAAAAGGAGAGAAGAGTGTGTGTGTGTGTTGGGGAGGGTCCCTCAAGGTGAGACCCTTCTATGCACAAAAACAGGACCAAATTGTGGCTGAAGCCCAAGGAAGTATTACTGAAAAACTTGATCATCAAGTACCAGAGGGGCTATGGAAAAGGTAGGGAAAATTCATGGGTAATCGAGAGGACAAAAACATCAGCAGTCAGATAGCACACTGTGTATATGCAAGCCTGTTTTCTTTGTCTGTGTGTATATACGCATGAGGGAACCATCAGTTTCCTGCCAAGCAGGTCAGCTGATCTTCAAAAGTCATTGAAATACTATTACATGTGACAAGTCCATTTGAAATACCACCCCCCTCCCTTTGTTTTAAATATCTGGAAGAGACAAAAGTAGGGCTTTCACTGATTTCTAACTCTTCTTTTGGCCATGAGTTCTCCCCATGTCTGTTCTGTCTGAATTCTGGTGTAATACAACATTTTTGTTAACATACAGTGGTGTGCAAAAGTCTGGAATCACTTGTGAGTTTTGCGTTTTTCGTACTTTAACGTTTTTTTTAATTTTGCGTTAGCTCAGCATATTCATCTTTCTACCACATTAAAAGGGATACATTTGGCTATTAGAGTTGTCAGACAGCTGCCTGGGTGAGAATGTTCACAGTCTTGGCAAGTGCATATATCAATATGATTTGCAAGGGATTGTGGGAAATGCAGTCCTTTCACACCAGACACAGCTGCTCACAATAATTAGTTGTGCTTGAGTGTAAAGCCAATAAGATATTTATTTATGGGGTTATTTCTCCCAACACAGATATGCTTGGTAGCACATAAAACAGGATACTTGCTTTCAGTGTTAAACTTAGAAAAACAAAATCAGGAAAACAACAGTTGAACTTGTCAGGCAATCAAAGCAAAAGAATAAAGACCTGGTTGGTAACAAACTGGTCTTTTCTGTAGGCTTTAGCTAATATTTTCTTAGCAGTGTATCAAACAACAAGCAAAACCCACAAAGAAGGGAAAAACTGTTCTTTTCAGATTAACTTCTTATATCTTCACACATAGACTCAGAAGTGATTCCCTCAGAGCTCACAAGCAATTAGGTAAGGCTCAATTGCTAGCAGTTACCCAGCTGAAACCCCTTAGCTGGCTTGCTTTCTACTGCGTGGCTCAAATCCTACTTCAGGAGCTTTTCTGAGTAGATTAAAGAACAAGTTTGTATTTCTTTGTGATGGTTGTTGTACTTTGTAACAGAAAATTACCAAAGGAGTTTAGACAGAGAGCAATCCATATATTCACAGCCTGTATCTAAGACCGCTCCTTCCCCTTCTTCAACAATCATGGGTTCAATATCAGGGATTGGCACAGAGGAATTTCTCAATGGAGCACTTTCAGGAGAATACTTGTTTCCCTGCTGTCTTTCAAGGTTATAGCTAGGGCATAGATCAGTGTTCATACCTGAGCTTCCATTGCTGTTAGAGTTCCTCTCTAAATAGCCTGGCCAGTATGTAGTCCAGTTCTTATGTCCAGCCTTCCCAATCCAGATCCCTGGACACTGGATCTCTCTTCACATACCTTCTGGCACGGGTCCTAGGGTCCCTTCCACGTGCAGCCGTCTCCCTCACAGGTACCGTCTGGAGATTCCTAGCTCTGCAGCACCATTCCTCTGGATTTCCCCAGTCCAATGGTGTATGCTGGCCCCTGGAATGTCTTCCAGTATACGCACTGCTCTGGACTCCTTTAGGCCTCCCAAATGCTTTCCTCTTCTTTCTTCCAAAGGGTTTCTTGCCCTCTCTGTCCGTCCGGTTTGGCTTCTGCTTCTGATGATCCTCCCGATGATGAAGATGTCCAAGATGAGGATCTCCAAGCTGATCCTGAGGATGAGGATAATTCTCTGTAGAATAAACTCTACCTTTATTCTGCTTAGATGAGTGCTCCACCCTAGCACAGCGCAGCTGTGCTGAATCAGGCCCTGCCCTTTGAGATGAGTGCTTGGGGATTACCTCATAGCCCTCTTGATTGAACACACGTTTCCCCACTTCAGCTCCTCTAATGGCTGTTGGAAACCTGGTGCATTCTCGGACTGGTAGTCTTTTATGGGAAAATTCTGTTTTCTTATTTCTACCAGAACTGACAGGTTGCTTGTTCAGAGTCACTTCACCTTTACTATAGCTCCTTCCTGAGCTATGATAAGCTTCCTTATCACAGAGTTTACTTTTTTGCATTCCTTGCTTCCAATTTAAATACTTTACAGACACTGGGAGATAGCTACTGTGTCAAAACTGGATCGAGATTATCCAATATGCACACGTTATTTCTGACCAATCAGGAGGCTGGTTTCACTAACCAATCACAATGCAGATATCTAGCCAACAGTGCAGCTATAAAAACACGTGGAATTTTTGAATTTCATACACTTTCTGGATCGACCATGAAGATGACTTGGACCCTGATGTTGGAGGAGCGTGTTCGTGTGTCCTTTATGAGCGAGGAAGGATTTTCAAGCCGTCAGATAGCCAGGAAAGTTAGCTGTAGTCAGAGCGCTGTTGTTAAGATTGTACAGAAGAAGAAAGAAATGGGTTCAGTGGTGGACAAGCCTCGTTCAGGTCGTCCATGTGCATCAACATCACGTCAGAACCGCTCACTACGACGCATTTCACTGACTAATCGCAAGTTGACCTCTCCTCAGCTACTTCAAGAGTGGTCAGACAAGGTGAGGTCAGTGTCAGCTCATCAACAGTTCGTAGCCAGTGCCTGCAGTTTAGTCTCCAGGGCTGCAAAGCACGGAATAAGCCACTGATGACTGACATACAAAGGCACAACCGGATCATTTGGGCGAGAAAGCACTCAACCTGGTCGACTGAAATGTGGGAAAAGGTGCTATTCAACGATGAAAGCACCTTCTGCCTGTTTGGTAACCAGGCCCACACCTATGTGAGGAGATTTCCTGGAGAGGAATTCAAGCCCGAGTGTCTCAACCTCACTGTGAAGCATCCTTTGAAGGTCATGGTCTGGGGCTGCATGGCTGCCAGTGGCGATGGATGTCTTCACATCGTCGATGGAATGGTCAACGGGGCCAAGTACATCACCATACTGCAAAAGTGCATGGTGCCATCAGCACACCAGCTGTTTCCTGGCCAGCTCCTGTTCCAAGATGACAATGCACCCTGCCATCACTCCAGACAGGTGATCAGCTGGAAGCAGCGGAACAACATCAAGTCAATGGACTGGCCTGCCCAGTCTCCAGATCTGAATCCAATCGAGAACCTGTGGCACAAGGTGGCCTTGTAAATATCCAAGAGGCATCCGACATCAAAGCGTGAGCTGACTGAGTCACTCATTGCAGCTTAGAACCGCGTTGTCACCAACGATCACCTTGTCAGACTGGTTCATTCAATGCCAACAAGGTACAGTCAGGTGAGCAAAGAACAAAGGGTGGCCCATCAAATACTGAGCCATCACTGACACATAAAAACAGCCTTTTTCAAGGCCATAATTTGAAGGAAACCTGTCGTGCGTCCATAATATTTTAAAGCATACTTACAATAAAGCGTAGTTACTCACCTGTAACAGGTGTTCTCCAGGAGCAGCAGGAATCAGTCCTCACTTATGGGTGACGTCGGCGCCGACGGAGCCCTCGCGGAGCAATTTTCCCCAGCTTTCAAAGAAAGCCTTTGGGATTGCAGCGCGCATGCGCGGTCGTCTTCCCGCCCGAGGGTGCCATCTTAGCCAGTCAGATGACATAGCTAAAAAAGACAGCATAAAAATTTGCAAAAAGAACATAAGCAGACGATTGCAACTCCAAGGGGAGGAGGGAGGGTAGTGAGGACTGATTCCTGCTGCTCCTGGAGAACACCTGTTACAGGTGAGTAACTACGCTTTCTCCAGGACCAAGCAGGAAGTCAGTCCTCACTTATGGGACTCCCAAGCTCAAGGCTACCGGAGACCCTAAGCACAAAAATGAGCTCCCTCTAGCTCAGCAGCACAGAAGGATAGAATCTTCGCTGAATTATCACCCACCGGTAGCCCACATCCGGGATGGAGGGTAGGAGTTGCTCAGACCTCAAAGAGATTACGGAGGACTGCCTGTCCGAAAGCACTGTCCCTACGGGACTCCCTCTCGAGACAGTAATGGACCGCAAAAGTCTGGCTCGAAGACCAAGTAGCGGCCCGGCAGATGTCTGCCAGCGGAACAGAGCGGAGGTAAGCCACTGACGTGGCCTTTGCCCGAACGCAATGAGCCGTGACTCGAATATCTAAGGAGAGTCCGGCTGCCCCATAAGCCCAAGAGATACAGTCCGCAACCCAGATGGACAGAGTACGCTTGGAGACCGGGAGCCCCAATTTATTGGGGTCAAAAGACACAAAAAGCTGAGCAGCTTTACGGTGCTCCCGCGTACGGTCAAGGTAGAAGTTCAATGCCCTTCTACAGTCCAGGGTATGGAGGACCGTCTCAGCTCGGCAGGAGTGTGGTCTGGGAAAGAAGGTTGGAAGTACCACCTCCTGATTGATGTGAAAAGGGGAGACCACTTTAGGCAGAAATTTTGGGTGAGTCCGTAGGACTACCCTATTCTTGTAGAACCTAGTGTAAGGGGGATCAGACACGAGGGCCTGCAATTCACTCACGCGTCTAGCGGAAGTGAGGGCTATCAAGAACAGTGTTTTCCAAGACAGAAAACGGAGAGAACAGGTAGCCATAGGTTCAAAAGGCGGACAGGTGATCCGCTGCAAAACCACATTCAGGTCCCAGTCAGGCGCTGGCGGGCGCAGAGGTGGTTTAAGTAGAAGGAGACCTCGGAGAAACCTCGCTACGAGAGGGTCATTGGAGAGAGGTCTGCCGTCCACCGGCACATGATGTGCTGAAAGAGCACTGAGGTGAACTTTGACGGAGTTGGACTTAAGTCCCAGATTAGAGAGGTGGAGCAAGTACTGCAAGATCACCGACACCGGGCAGGAGAAGGGATCCTGAGACTGTTGGGTACACCAGACTGCAAAGCGACGCCATTTAAGGGCATAGCATTTGCGGGTAGAAGGCCGTCGCGAAGCCAAGACGACCTCCTCCACCTCCGCCGGCAGGAGAAGGGGAGCAAGGACTACCCTCTCAGCAGCCAGGCCATGAGGTTGAGAGACCTGAGGTTGGGGTGCAGGAGGGACCCCTGATCCTGAGTGAGGAGATCCGGTTGTACCCCCAGAGGGATTGGATCCTCCACCGCCAGTTGCAGCAGGAGCGGAAACCACGGCTGCCTGGGCCAGCGAGGGGCCACCAGGATCATGAAGGCTTTGTCTCGGAGAACCTTGAAAAGAGTCCGAGAGACCAGCGGGATGGGAGGGAAAGCGTACAGAAGGCTCCCCGACCACGAGATCAGAAAGGCGTCCGCCGCCACCCGGAGGGGGTGTGGCCGACGAGAGCAGAAGCGAGGAAGCTGCCGGTTGTGAGGACTGGCAAAGAGATCCACCGTGGGGAGACCCCACTTGAGGAAGAGCTTCTGAACTACCAAGGGATCCAGACGCCACTCGTGCGGCTGGAGGACCCTGCTGAGTTTGTCTGCAAGGCAATTTTCTTGGCCCGGGAGATAAACTGCCTTGAGGAGAATGCCGTGACTGACGGCCCAAGAGCAGAGCTTCTGTGCCTCCCGGCAGAGGAGGAAGGAGCCCGTGCCCCCCTGCTTGTTCACGTAGAACATGGCAACTTGATTGTCCGTCTGGACAAGGACGGACTGTTGGGAAGTCAGGTGGGAGAAGGCCTTGAGAGCCAGGCGGATCGCCCTGAGCTCCAGGAAGTTGATCTGCTGAGCAGACTCCCACGTGGTCCAGAGGCCCTGAGTGCGTGCCTCTTGGCAATGTGCTCCCCAGCCCAGGAGGGATGCATCGGTGGTCAGCACCCGGGTCGGCTGAGGTGACTGGAAAGGCATTCCGAATATCAGGTTCGGCTGCCGGAGCCACCACCGGAGAGACGAGACCAGCGGCTCGGAAACGCGCACTAGGTCTGCTAGGCCGCCCGTGGCTTGTCGCCACTGCTGGCGGAGACACCATTGCGCAGACCGCATATTCAGGCGGGCATTGGGGGTCACATGGACGGTGGAAGCCATATGGCCGAGCAGTCTCAGGAAGCGCCTGGCGGAGACCAGGGGCTGGCTGCAAAAGCGGTCGGCTAGGTCCATGAGTCGTTGAGCCCTGTCGAGCGGTAGGAATGCTCGCGCCTGAGGAGTGTGCAGCCTTGCGCCGATGAACTCGAGATCCTGTGAGGGGAGCAAAGTGGACTTTGCGAAGTTTATGACAAAGCCCAAGTGCTGCAGCAGAGTCACCGTGCGGCACGTGGCGTTGGTGACCTCCTGAGCGGACGCTGCTCTGATGAGCCAGTCGTCGAGGTACGGAAAGACATAGAGGCCGTGAAGCCGGAGATGGGCCGCCACGACCGCGAGACATTTTGTGAAGACTCGCGGTGCGGAGGACAGGCCAAAGGGCAGTACTCTGTACTGGTAATGATTTCCTGTCACCACAAACCTTAGGTATTGGCGGTGGCTTGGGTGGATGAGGATGTGCGTGTAGGCATCCTTTAGATCCAAGGAGCATAGCCAATCTCCCTGCTGGAGGTAGGGCAGAAGGATTCCAAGGGTAAGCATTTTGAACTTCTCCCGCACAAGGAACTTGTTGAGGTTGCGCAAGTCCAGGATGGGTCTGAGGCCCCCTGTTCTCTTTGGTATCAGAAAATACCTTGAATAAAAGCCTTGACCTCTCAGGTGGTGTGGCACCGGTTCCACCGCCTGTTCCTGCAGAAGACCTGCTAACTCCTGAAGGAGCAACTCCCTGTGCAGAGGGGGGCGCGGAGGTTCTCCCGGAAAATAGGAGGGAGGGACCTGATGGAAGTGGAGAAGATAGCCTTCTCGCACGACCTGAAGCACCCAGGCATCTGCGGTGATGCTGGACCACCTGTGGGCGAAGTGAACCAGCCGGCCTCCGGTGCTGGAGGGAACCAGCGGGGGGGGAGAGGCTATGCTTAGCGAGTCAAAAGCCCCCACCCTGCTGAGCAGGGGCTGGTGGTGCAGGCTTGGGGGCTTGCTGCCTACGGGACCCGTTACCCCGTCCCTTGGCCTGCTGGCCCTGTTGGGGAGCTGCAGGGGCCTGATAATGGGGGTATTGTTTGTAGGCAGCCGCCTTCCTCGGGTAAAAGGACTTTTTCCCCGAGCCCTTCTTTTTCTGGGAAGGGGCGGAGGTCTTCCTAGAAAGCCTGGTCCTGGTGAGAGTCTCAGTCTCAATTTGCGCAGCCTTTTCCGCCATGGGCTTGCCAAAGAGGTTTTTCCGCCTCGGCAGGGGACATCGACCAACTTGTCCTGCACCCAGGGCTCAAGGTCTGACGACTGAAGCCAAGCCTGTCGGCGGGCACCGATGCCGGCTGCGGCCACTCGAGCCGAGGCTTCAAAGCCATCATAGGCTGCTCGGGACATGAACTTTGAGCATTCCCGAATGCCAGTGGACAAGGCTAGGAACCTCCGCAAGGGCTCCTCGGAGAGACCAGCGGAGAATCCGGCTAGCTCTTTAGCCAGATCCCGGAGATACATGCCCATGTATAGCTGGTAAGTCTGGACACGACATGCGAGCATAGAGCCCTGGAAGCACTTCTTGCCAAGGCCATCCAGGTTACGGGCCTCCCTGCCAGGAGGCACCGAGGAGTGCATCTTCTGGCTCTTAAGACGGTGCATGGCCGATTCCACTACCATGGAATGGTGTGGCAGCTGTGCCTTCTGAAAGCCAGGGCTCTTGCGGACTCGATAGATAGAATCGACCCGCTTGCTCAGGACCGGCGAGGAGGCCGGACTCTCCCACATGCGGAAGAGTAGTCGTTCCAGCATAGGAGGAACCGGCACAGTAAAGTGTTCCCTCGCGGGAGAGTCATACTGGAGGGCGTCGAGCTCTTCGGCTCGAGGCTCCTCCTCGGGATCCGCAGGGAAGGCCAAAGCCTTGGCCATATCCCTAACGAAGTCCGAGAACCGGGCATCCTCCGGGGGGGACTGCTTCCGAGGCTCGGACTCCGGTGAGTCCGATGGGACACACCGAGTCCGGAAAGAATCAGGTGACTCTTCCTCCTCAGACTCCCAGACCGACTCCGACGAGGACTCGGTGGGGTCGGCCCGGGCAGGGTGCGGCGCCAGCCGCCCCGACGCCGAGGGAGTCGGCGTCGGCGACCTCGGTCCCGAACGGGAGGCCGAGGGCGACCTCGACCGAGGATCGACTCGAGGATCGGCTCGGTCTCCGGGGTCGACTTGGACGTCGACGTCCCGGCGGTCGGGGCAGCGACGCCAGCGAAGCCAGCGAGCAGTGCCCTCTGCTGGTCCATGAAGGCAGACAGTCTGCTCTCCAAGGCCGTCAACCTGAGTCCGAGCTCAGGTGACCCAGCAGCCCCCGACTCGGGCCCCGACGGCGTCGGGCCCGACGTCGGCTGTCGCGGAGGCGAGTCCAGAAGGACCACAGGACTTACCCGGGCAGGCATCTCCGACTCCAGGCGAGGTCACTTCGGGACGTGTTCCTTCTCCAAGGACCCGGGGCGGCTGTCGGGGCTATGCGACCTGGCCCTCGCGGAACCAGGAGCGTCCACCGACGCCGCCCTCGCGGGTTTTTCCTTCCGACGATGGTCCCCGGAGGGAGAACCCCGGTCGGAGGAGCTCCGGCGACGGTCCGAGCTGGAGCCTTTCGACACGGAGGCCTCCGACGAGGTCCGGGTACGGCTGGGGTCAGCGAAGATTCTCTCACGCTGATGCCGCCGACTCCTCAACGCCTTTGAGGACAGTTTGCTGCAGGGCCCACAGATCAGTTCCTCATGATCCGGGCCCAGGCAGCGGAGGCAAAAGTCGTGTGTGTCGGTTAGTGACATATTTCGGTCACACCGACCACACCGCTTAAACCCACTGGCAGCCATCGGGGGAAAAAGGGCCCCTGCGAGGTCAAAGGACCGGGCTGCCAGGGAAAACGAAAACGAAAGCTGACTAAGTCAGAAAAACCGAAAAAAGTAAGAGGACTCGAGACCGGCGTCGCGAGTCCGGGCGGGAAAACGATCGGCGTCGAACCGAAAGAAAAAAGGATAAAACAAAGAAGAAAATCAACTTTTTCGCGGGGACAAGACGGGGACGTCTGTAGGGCTCCGCGGAAAAAAGAAGACTGGCTAAGATGGCACCCTCGGGCGGGAAGACGACCGCGCATGCGCGCTGCAATCCCAAAGGCTTTCTTTGAAAGCTGGGGAAAATTGCTCCGCGAGGGCTCCGTCGGCGCCGACGTCACCCATAAGTGAGGACTGACTTCCTGCTTGGTCCTGGAGAATTCAAGAATTCAAGCCCGAGTGTCTCAACCTCACTGTGAAGCATCCTTTGAAGGTCATGGTCTGGGGCTGCATGGCTGCCAGTGGCGATGGATGTCTTCACATCGTCGATGGAATGGTCAACGGGGCCAAGTACATCACCATACTGCAAAAGTGCATGGTGCCATCAGCACACCAGCTGTTTCCTGGCCAGTTCCTGTTCCAAGATGACAATGCACCCTGCCATCACTCCAGACAGGTGATCAGCTGGAAGCAGCGGAACAACATCAAGTCAATGGACTGGCCTGCCCAGTCTCCAGATCTGAATCCAATCGAGAACCTGTGGCACAAGGTGGCCTTGTAAATATCCAAGAGGCATCCGACATCAAAGCGTGAGCTGACTGAGTCACTCATTGCAGCTTAGAACCGCGTTGTCACCAACGATCACCTTGTCAGACTGGTTCATTCAATGCCGACAAGGTACAGTCAGGTGAGCAAAGAACAAAGGGTGGCCCATCAAATACTGAGCCATCACTGACACATAAAAACAGCATTTTTCAAGGCCATAATTTGAAGGAAACCTGTCGTGCGTCCATAATATTTTAAAGCATACTTACAATAATATATCGTTGGCCAACGATGTACAATACACGATTTTCACATAAAATCTATTAACAGGACGACTATGGGGAACAAACTCAGAAAATAAGGGCCAAACCAATACTAAAAGTTGGCCCTAATAGCCAAATCTATCACTTATCATGAGATACACAGGAAAAGCCACTGGGAGGAAAAATAAATTAAGATATAAGGTCACGAAGTTGAAAAAATGTCAAATTTACAAGTGATTCCAGACTTTTGACCACCACTGTGCTTTGAGCTTGAACGTTTGGGAAACATTGCTCTAAGGATACCTTCATCTTCATTTCATTCTCATTAAAGATAGAGGAACATGTTATTAGAGTAGCTATAAATCAGCTTGCTTTGCCCCATGTCACATGCCTGCCTGCTGACTATAAACGAGCTCTGCTGTTCTTCATCCTACAGCACCATTCTAGTGGTAGAAGAAATTCTTACTAGTCATGAACTCTCCCCCTCCATTCTAGATACACCCTTTTTTTCTTGGCTGGCAGGGTCACCACAATATTTGTGGCTGTATTTTCTCCCTTTCTTGGTCTATGTGCACCACTTCCATGGTGTACCTAGATCCAATCAATTTTCATGGATGAGGCTTCTAAACCCAGGAGTATGTTACTACACAATGCTAGGGGTTTGAGTCAGGAGCCCTAGTCATACCATGTATTCTTAAAATGGGCAGATTTTAGAGAGCCCAAATGACCCACAAGAATCTCTTTTAGGGAAAGACACCAACTGGAGGATGCTTTAAAAAGTCTTTGATTTCATATTAATCAAACACACACACTGAAGTTATTGTGTTGGAAAATCCTTCATTGCATTACATATTTTCATATCACTGCATGCCTACAAATCACAACAATGGTGATATTTATTATGTCTATTCAATACTGGATGAGAAAAATAAATAAAACGCAATATCCAAAGGGAGTAGATACGACAGCAGCAGTATGATATCATAATTGTGGTTAAGACACTGATTCTCTTGGAAAATGTTCATCAAAGAAAAAAAGGGAAAATTTTAAAAAGGGTTATCCAAGTGCAAAGCTGGACATTTGTACTCATGCATCTTCAATACAATTTTCAAGGAGAAACAGAGCAGTTTTCTTTTGAAAATTCAATGCAATGTACACAAGTGCAAAGTGCACCTCGTATTTCAGTGGATAGATGAATGGACATAAAATAGAAATTACACTTACCTGGTAATTGTCGTTCCTTGAGTGACGACAGTTTAGTCCTCCACCTCTGGGTTGTGCACCTCCTCCTGCAGCTTGGAGACTGGGCATGTCAAAGTCGTGACATCACTGGATATAGCCTGCTGGTATCTCCCATCAGCCCCCAGTGTACTATTGACAAAGCAAACTCAAAGGAACAACAAATAAGTAACTATACCATAACTTTAAATAACTCTCCATTCCTCAACCTGAGGAATCTTTTTAACCTTATCAGTCTTATATATTTTTTTAACTTTACATTCACGTCCCCCCTATGTAAACACGTTTCCTATACCATCCCCTCGTTTAAATAAGAGAAAAGGAAGAAACAACAGAAAGGGATACTCACTGCGATCTAGAATCTGAAAGGATCTGTCTACTCCTTGAGATTGATGCTCCACTCCGCCTGAAAATAAACTCTGAAGAAATCACACCCCTGGGCAGGAATGAGGACTAAACTGTCGTCACTCAAGGAACGACAATTACCAGGTAAGTGTAATTTCTATTTCCTTATCGTTTCTCCAGTTTAGTCCTCCACCTCTGGGATGTAACAGAACAGTAATCATTGGGAGGGACCTATCCAGCCAACTCACCACATCATCAACCCAGAACAGGCATCCTTTACTGCCAGAACATTTAGGCAGTAGTGGTTACTGAGGGAATGAAGAGATGACCTGGAAGCTGCTCTAACAATCCCCCCTGGTGGAATGACACAGTGACCCACCCACGAAGCTGCTTGCGCCCTGGTAGCAAGAGTCAGAAAGCCCCCCGGAATCGTACAACCTCGCCACCAGAATGCTGAGGCAACCGCTGTCTTAACCCAGTGCAAAATGGCCACCTTCGCTGCTGATTCCCCTTCGCGGGGACCTCCAACCAACACACAAAAACAAAGAAATGAACGCTGCACCCTGCATTTTATGTTTCCTATTGGTGTAAGCTACAAATAAAAACCTCCCCTTCCAGAAAAACCGAGAACTGGAAGAGAAACCAATAGGCTCAGCAGAAATATCAGATACCACCTTTTGGAAGGACGGGGACTAGTCGCAAACACCACCCCCTATCCAGAAAGGGTGAAAACGGCTCATTACATGACAACGCCTGAAACTCCAAAACTCGTCGCGCCGAACAAAGAGCTATCAAAGCTACTCTCTATAACAGCAAATCCTTTACCGACGCCTGGAGTAAAGAATCAAAGGGCTCTTTAGTTAACGCCTCTAAGGTCCAATCGGGATCCCATGGCGGCACCCGAACTCTCCTTGAGGAGAGCAGTTGGGTCCCAACTTAAGGAAACGCCACACATCGATCCGAACACCTAGCACTATTCCCTCCACAGAACCTCTATAGCCGGAAACAGTCGCCAGCTGGACCCTCTAAGGAACTGGCCGCTAGTTCCTTCAGACACTGTCCTGCAGAGAACTCAGAACAAGGATACAGACACCTTTGTCGCCCGGACTTGCCGCCGTGAACAGCAGCCTTCAAAAAGACGTTAAGCACAGACCTATGTACCAGACGCAGCCTGCCTCCTTGCTCTCAACAAGGTGGCGAAGACTGCCGCAGAATAACCCTTCTTCTTCAGCCCCGCCCATTCAAAGGCCAAACCGTAGGCGGGCACCGATCCACCTGAGACATTCGTCGCAGACCTAGCCGCAGCAGAACGTCCGCTACTGGCAACTTCTAGGAAATGCCTGTCGAGTAGGCAAATGAGATCAGCCTAGTACGGCCATCTCGTCCAACCGGGCGCTACCAAGAGTACGTTTCCCAGAAAGCCTCAATACGCTAACTACTTGCCCTATGAGAGCCCACGGGGAAAGGACAAGACAAAGACTTTTAACTGGGAGCTTACTGAGCCTCGACTTGGACGAACCATCAGCCTCCCCATTCCTCCACCAGAGACACCTCCGGGTGAACCCTAAGGAAGCCAATAATATTAGCGAGCGCTCGAATTAAACCATAATGCACATTTGCCACCTAAAGCAAATCAGGCTCTAGTCAATTCAACTCCCTGATCCTTTCCTGTTCCAGGCGAGTAGACTGCCGTAAACACTGCGACCACCTAAAGCATGCTCTCGCCCCCCCCCCCCCCAGGCTCCACAAATGGGAGCTTGTAAGGACAGAGCATTGCCCCCAACGATCGCTTCAGTGAACCATCTACTTTCCTATCTTGCGCTAAAGAAGATTGCTAGGGCTCTCTTCTATACAGTGAGTCCACACCCCCTGGTAGTGCAAGGTGTGCACCCACCCATGTAGTACCCAGGGCTGCCCCTGCTTAGCCTCAAAATGTCCATCAAGAACAGGCGAATTCAGGACAGCTGAATACTTTTTTTTTTTCACAAAGACATCTCTTAACCAAAAGTTCTTTCAGCATATGTTAAGAGAAGCTCTTTCCATGCCAACAATATGAAGTAGAAAGAACTCCCCATCACAGGCATACTAATCCACGGCCTTCCTGCTAGAGTAACGCCCCATTCCGTCTGACTGCACAAAGATGGACTTTATATTTTAAGTTCAACTAGCACCTGGTATTAGGAAATACAGTTTTCTCATTCTGCAGTGGCAATTGAGTCAGCAATGAAGAAGCCGAGAAACTGCAGACAAGTTCCCATTATACCACCTGGAAAAGACTCCACTTTTAGACCACTGAAGCAAAAAAGCATGCGAGAGTGCATTGTGTCCTGCCAGTAGCTGATCTAATTTAAATGATTCAGCGTATGCAGGGCATTTTCCAGAGAACGCAAGGTCCCTCATCCAGGCTGCCTCCACATTCACAGTCTAAACCGGCAGCCATCTTGGCTGATGCCGATCAGCGTGGAAGCCATCTTGTAAGCCCAGCATATGATGTATGCCTACTAGAATCTGAGCTGCTGCTATTGCTGCTAGAGAACTAGCCTGGCTGCGTGCTTTCGGCCCCCATTAAGGCATTCACTGAACACTAGCAGATACTCTCCGTACTGGAGTACCTCTGATAAATGGAATGGGAGCATAGATAGCTTCAAAGGCCAGAGTTCTATTTTGCAACCTCTCTCCACTGAGCTGCCTTTTCCATATGTAAATTAAACTACATATAGGCAAAATTAAGACATTACAAATCTACCATAAAATCTTATAATTTGGGCAAAGCCAAACTAAACGGGAATATTTTCCATTAAGAAACCACACAACTATAAAACCCCTCTCATGACATAAAGCTTATGGCAGAGCATTCCACATCTGTGGACTGGCCATGGCACTCACCCAAGCACCTGTTACAACTGTCCAAGAGAGTTATCACCATAATTCCTTTTGACTCGAATATGTTTACAGCGGATCATAGCGCTAAATCACAGCAGCTAAGCCAAAATATTACCCTGCCATATAAACCGACTTTAACGCTTTATAGGACCTTCTATGGATAGCGGAAGGAGATTCTTGTAAATCAACATAGCTATGCCCTTTTTTTTTTTTAAAGCATAGGACTCCAGAAACCAAGTTTCTGCCAACTCAATAAAATCAAAGCAGATCAGCTAAAATTACCCGAACTGCTCCTATAGCTTTGCAAGAAGCTACCAGCCCCCGCTCCACCCAGCTTTCCTTCCCCCCTTATCCTGAGCTGAAGCCAGGGAGCTGAAGAGCGAAATAGAGAGTAGAACCCCTGGAAGCAAACAGTGTCCCGACCTTGGGGTTCAGGACGCTAAAGGCCACTGAATAAATCAACAGTGTTAGCTAAAAATGAACAAGGCTCTCTCTCACTAAAGAGCGTTTCTTTTTCTTTTTGAAATCCCACCGAAGTCCGTGGGACCCAAGCCTTCAAACACAGCCCCTTAACGCTGTGCATTAACCATAACCAGAGAAATGAAATGAAATCCCGCTCTAGAAATAGATGAGAATTTCCTGGGAAGGGCATGCTAAGTGGAGCTATGAAACACACAGGCACACTCCCGGCCTTCCTGCAGTCAGAGAAATAGCAGTGGGATACACCGACAACCTTGCAAATGGAGGTCTTAGAGGTTGCTGCCTGTGTGAACCTGATGAGTAATACGATTCTGTATTTTACCACCCCCCACCAGGGATGGGGGCACTGAATACTATATGTGATTCATGAGCAGCGCTGCCATCCGGTGGCCTTTAGGGCACAGGAGCCCAACAAACGATACAGAAGTTAAGAGCTTTAAAACCCTTTGAAGGCCTACTTTAAATTTTTTTAATCCACATTCTGCAGCTGGGTTAATTCTTTGCATATTTCAGGAAAATTGTACCCATCTTATTCAATATGTTCTAATAGTGATTTTTCTTCTGCTATGGTCATGTATTATATACCATTTGATAGGAATATTTAGTCAGAATTTTGGATCCCGAGAGTTTTGGGCTCGGCCTGGAAAGGGTTAAATCTTGGTCATATAATCTTGATTTGCAGAACATCACAGTTGCTGGTTTAGTCACTAACCCCCGAGAGCCCATGAGATGGCCCTGTGGTTATTTCTTCCCTGACTTGCAGAGAATGATCAATCTGATATGGCTGCATAAACACGGTCACAGAAAGGCACTATTGAGTGTACCAGCTGCCCTCTGGTGGCCATAGACCGTAGCACAGGCACTTCTTGGTTGACAGTTAACTGTTACATACTTTTTTATATCCTAAGGTTTCCTAAACCTGTCCCTGTGAAACCATAGGCATTTGGGCAACTTTCACTATAGAATACACAAAGGCACACTTCCAGCCTGTCCCTCCTTCCAACTACCAGTTAGGGCTCTGCTCTTAAACCTAAAAGCTGGCAATTTGCCTAATATCCTGGGACTTAACAGATGCTCCTCAGAGACATAATTAGGAGGGAAAGAACATGTGGTATCAGAGATCAATGCCAAAACTGCTGTCCTATAAAACTAAGAATAAACTTAAAAATAAAGAGGACTGACAACAGCCCCCTTTAGGCTGAGGAACCCCCCGAGCCTCAAAAAACCTACAAACAAAAGAAAGAAACACTAGGCCCAAAAATCTAGCTATTCTGCCTGTTGTCTTCCTCACACAGGCAGCTCCCTGCAACTTTCGCCATGCGGTCCAAATACCTAGAGAGAAAATGGCCGCCCCTTCGCCAATGAATTTTGGCACCAAGAATAACAGCCTCTGCAAAAAGGAGGCCTCAGCAGACCGACAGAGCCCGAAGGCCTTACCTGCAGGGCCGAAAGCCACGCAGCCTGCTCCTACCGCTTTGAATTCCTCCGATCCTCAAGCCGCGCTGATGTGCCTGGCAGCCGCGGCAAGGACCTCTCAGCCGGTTCCACAGAGTAAAATTAAAATCCCGCAGCAACGGAGGCGCTCCGTTTCACACAGCTTCAGTGTGGCTGTACGGGTCCCGGAGCTCTCTCCCATACCGTCCAGGGAGAGAGATCCGCACCGGCGAATGCCTGCAGCAAATGAAAATAACTGACAAGGAGGGAAGGCGAGAGCTGCTACTAATTTAAAGAGCCAGGCTCAAATTTAAAATTACTGTAAATATAAGGAAATTTGTTCCTAATAACTTAAGGGAACTAATCCCTGATTGCTAATTAACCAAAAGTAAAATTAAAAGTAAAAAGCAAAAGCAAAATCAGAATAGAATTTGTCACACTAAATGCTCCTTATCTGTTCCCCCCAAGTGAGCCCAGAAGCTAGGCTCACTAAGTCCTCTGCTGCATGGAGACTGGACACACAGGCTATATCCAGTGATGTCACAACTTTGACATGCCCAGTCTCCAAGCTGCAGGAGGAGGTGCACAACCCAGAGGTGGAGGACTAAACTGGAGGAACAATAAGGAAAATATGTATATTAGAAAGCATTGCATAAGCATGTATGCTACTATCACTTAAATACAACCCCAGGAGAGTCTTGTTTTAGTCTAACTAAAAGCATGCACGTATTTTTGGTCACTACGAGAATGGTAATTTTCTAGTTACATTCCTTTGAAAATGGCCTTCTAAAGGTTTACTGGGGCAAAAAGCCTTTTTCTACTTTCTTAAGATCCTAAACACATAAAGCTCCAAAGAGATCAGGTATCTGGCAACTGACCTCTGCCTCTGTTCTATTAGTTTGTGCTCCTCTTCCAGTAGAATCTTTCTCCTCTGATTTTCAGCCTCCTGAAGGAGATTTTGCTCTTGGTACCAGGCTTCATCTTCTGCTTTACGTTTTTGTGCTTCAGCTTCCATTTCATGAGCTAACTGCCTGCACAAAAACAAAATTGTTTTAAAGAGAAAGGGTCAAACAATTAGCCCAAAACATGCACTGGTCAGGAGCCACAACTAAATGAAATGAATCTGCTACAAAACATCCCTTTTCAATTCTTCATATAGAGGGCAATACTTCCCAAACTGTGGGTGGCCATAACCTTATTTTAGAAGGGCAAACAAGCATGCAAACCCCAGCCCTAACTTGCTGTCCATGCTGCTGCTGCTATAATCCCTTATATAGGGTCAGCTGTGACACTGCTGTAATCCCCCACTAATTATAGACCCAGCATAGCCTAGTTATACTGTCCATATGCAGACCAATGAAGTCTCTTTTTTTCCTGCTATGATTGTTAATCTACATATAGATTGTGATTCCATTTGGGGCTGTGATCCACAGTCTGGGAAGTGCTGATGTAGAATGTTTTTTTCTATATTGTGTCATTTCTTGTTATCTCTCTTGACCTCACATGAATAACTTCTTAAAACAAATATTCTATTTAGTTTTTCTTTAAATCAAGATCGATTCACATTGTATTGGCTTTGTGGCTAGAATGGAATAGATTTGGACATGTGGAGGTAATTGTATAAAGGAGGTGGTTATTTTAGTCATTTACACATTTAAGTGGACACTTGCGCTAGTAAATTACCTCTTATAAAATACTGACTAAAGTAAAAGTATGCATGTAAGTTTTACAGCTCATACTTTCACAACAAGTATGCACAGGCTGGAGTTTGGGTGGAATGGAGCATAGAGCGTAGTTACTCACCTGTAACAGGTGTTCTCCAGGAGCAGCAGGAATCAGTCCTCACATATGGGTGACGTCGGCGCCGACGGAGCCCTCGCGGAGCAATTTTCCCCAGCTTTCACAGAAAGCCTTTGGGAATTGCAGCGCGCATGCGCGGTCGCCTTCCCGCCCAAGGGTGCCATCTTAGCCAGTCTGATGACATAGCTAAAAGACAGCATAAAAATTTGCAAAAAAACTTAAGCAGATGATTGCAACTCCACGGGGAGGAGGGAGGATTGTGAGGACTGATTCCTGCTGCTCCTGGAGAACACCTGTTACAGGTGAGTAACTACGCTTTCTCCAGGACCAAGCAGGAAGTCAGTCCTCACATATGGGACTCCCAAGCTTAAGGCTACCGGAGACCCTAAGCACAAAAATGAGCTCCCTCGAGCTCGGCAGTACAGAAGGATGGAATCTTCGCTGACTTATTACCCACCGGTAGCCCCCATCCGGGATGGAGGGTAGGAGTTGCTCAAACCTCGAAGAGATTTCGGAGGACTGCCTGTCCGAAAGCACTGTCCCTTCGGGACTCCCTCTCGAGACAGTAATGGACCGCAAAAGTCTGGCTCGAAGACCAAGTAGCGGCCCGGCAGATTTCTGCCAGCGGAACAGAGCGGAGGTAAGCCACTGACGTAGCCTTCGCCCGAACACAGTGAGCTGTGACTCGACTTTCTAAGGAGAGTCCGGCTGCCCCATAAGCCCAAGCGATACAGTCAGCAACCCAGATGGACAGGGTACGCTTGGAGTCCGGGAGCCCCAATTTATTGGGGTCAAAAGACACAAAAAGCTGAGCAGCTTTACGGTGCTCCCGCGTACGGTCAAGGTAGAAGTTCAATGCCCTTCTACAGTCCAGGGTATGCAGGACTCGTTCAGCTCGGCTGGAGTGAGGCCTGGGAAAGAAGGTTGGAAGTACCACCTCCTGATTGATGTGAAAAGGGGAGACAACTTTTGGAAGAAATTTTGGGTGAGTCCGTAGGACTACCCTATTATTGTAGAACCGAGTGAAGGGAGGATCAGACACGAGGGCCTGCAATTCACTGACGCGTCTAGCGGAAGTGAGGGCTATCAGGAATAAGGTTTTCCACGAAAGAAAACGCAGAGAACAGGTAGCCATCGGTTCAAAAGGCGGACAGGTGATCCGCTGTAAAACCACATTCAGATCCCAGTCAGGTGCTGGCGGGCGCAGAGGTGGTTTTAGTAGAAGGAGACCTCGGAGAAACCGTGCTACAAGAGGGTCGCTGGAAAGAGGTCTGCCGTCCACCGGCACATGGTGTGCTGACAGAGCACTGAGGTGGACCTTGACTGAGTTGGACTTAAGTCCCAGATTAGAGAGGTAGAGCAGGTACTGCAAGATCACCGACACCGAGCAGGAGAAGGGATCCTGAGACTGCTGTACACACCAAACGGAAAAGCGACGCCATTTAAGGGCGTAGCATTTGCGGGTAGAAGGTCGCCGAGAAGCTAGGACGACCTCTTCCACCTCTGCCGGCAGGAGAAGGGGAGCAAGCACTACCCTTTCAGCCGCCAGGCCATTAGATTGAGAGATCTGAGGTTGGGGTGTAGCAGAGACCCCTGATCCTGTGTTAGGAGATGCGGATGAAACCCCAGAGGGAACGGATCCTCTACCGCTAATTGCAACAGGAGTGGAAACCACGGCTGTCTGGGCCAGCGAGGAGCCACCAGGATCATGGAGGCTTTGTCCTGGAGAACCTTGAACAGAGTTCGGGAGACCAGCAGGATGGGAGGAAAAGCATAGAGAAGGTTTTCCGACCATGAGAGCAGAAATGCATCTGCCGCTACCCGAAGGGGATGTGGCTGACGCGAGCAGAAGCGAGGAAGTTGCCGGTTGAGAGGACTGGCAAAGAGATCCATCGTGGGGAGGACCCACTTCAGAAAGAGTTTCTGGACTACCAAGGGATCCAGACGCCACTCGTGCGGCTGGAGTATCCTGCTGAGTTTGTCCGCCAGGCAATTCTCCTGGCCTGGGAGATAAACTGCTTTGAGAAGAATGCCGTGACTGACGGCCCAAGAGCAGAGCTTTTGAGCTTCTCGGCAGAGAAGGAAGGAGCCCGTGCCGCCCTGTTTGTTCACGTAGAACATGGCAACTTGATTGTCCGTCTGGACAAGGACGGACTGGTGAGAAGTCAGGTGGGAGAAAGCCTTGAGCGCCAGACGAATAGCTCTGAGCTCCAGGAAGTTGATCTGTTGAGCAGATTCCCACGCGGTCCAGAGACCTTGAGTACATGCCCCCTGGCAGTGAGCTCCCCAGCCCAGGAGGGAAGCATCGGTCGTCAGCACTTCAGTCGGCTGAGGCGACTGAAAAGGCATTCCGAGCACCAGGTTCGGCCGATGAAGCCACCACTGTAGGGAAGAGGCCAGCGGACTGGAGAGGCGCACTAAGTCGGCTAGCCCGCCGGTGGCTTGTTGCCACTGCTTGCGAAGGCACCATTGAGCCGGCCGCATATTCAGGCGAGCATTGGGGGTCACGTGGACGGTGGAAGCCATGTGGCCGAGTAATCTCAGGAAGCGCCTGGCGGAGACCAGGGACTGGCTGCGAAAACGGCCGGCTAGGTCCATGAGCCGTTGAGCCCTGTCGAGAGGCAGGAAAGCTCGAGCCTGAGGAGTGTGCAGTCTTGCGCCGATGAACTCGAGATCCTGTGAGGGGAGCAAAGTGGACTTTGCGAAGTTTATGACAAAGCCCAAGTACTGCAGAAGAGTCACCGTGCGGTGTGTGGCATTGGTGACTGCCGGAGGGGACGACGCTCTGATGAGCCAGTCGTCGAGGTACGGAAAAACATAGAGGCCGTGAAGCCTGAGATAGGCCGCCACCACCGCGAGACATTTTGTGAAGACTCGCGGTGCGGAGGACAGGCCAAAGGGCAGTACTCTGTACTGGTAGTGATTTCCGGCCACCACAAACCTTAGGTATTGGCGGTGGCTTGGGTGGATGAGGATGTGCGTGTAGGCATCCTTTAGATCCAAGGAGCATAGCCAATCTCCCTGCTGGAGGTAGGGCAGAAGGATTCCAAGGGTAAGCATCTTGAACTTTTCCCGCACAAGGAACTTGTTGAGGTTGCGCAAGTCCAGGATGGGTCTGAGGCCTCCTGTCCTTTTTGGTATTAGGAAATACCTGGAATAAAAGCCTTGACCTCTCAGGTGGTGGGGCACCGGTTCCACAGCCTGGTCCTGAAGACGACTTGCTAACTCCTGAAGGAGTAAGTCCCTGTGCAGAGGGAGTCGCGGAGGTTCTCCCGGAAAATAAGAGGGAGGGACCTGATGGAAGTGGAGAAGATATCCTTCTCGCACGGCTTGAAGCACCCAGGCATCTGAAGTGATGTTGGACCACCTGTGGGCGAAGTGAACCAGCCGACCTCCGGTGCTGGGAGGGACTAGCTGAGGGGGAGAGGCTATGCTGAGGAAGTCAAAAACCCCCACCCTGCTGAGTAGGGGCTGGTGGTGCAGGCTTGGGGGCTTGCTGCCTACGGGACCCGTTACCCCGTCCCTTGGCCTGCTGACCCTGTTGGGGAGCTGGAGGGGCCTGATATTGGGGGTAGTGTTTGTAGGCAGCCGCCTTTCTCGGGTAAAAGGACTTTTTTCCCGAGCCCTTCTTTTTCTGGGAAGGGGCGGAGGTCTTCCTAGAAAGCCTGGTCCTGGTGAGAGTCTCCGTCTCGATTTGTGCAGCCTTTTCAGCCATGGGCTTGCCAAAGAGGTTCTCACCTCTGCAGGGGACATCGACCAACTTGTCCTGCACCCAAGGCTCAAGGTCAGACGACTGAAGCCAAGCCTGTCGGCGGGCACCGATGCCGGCTGCGGCCACACGAGCCGATGCTTCAAAGCCATCATAGGCTGCTCGGGACATGAATTTGGAGCATTCCCGAATACCAGATGTTAAGGCTAGGAACCTCCGCAAAGGTTCCTCGGACAGTCCAGCAGAGAATCCGGCTAGCTCTTTAGCCAGGTCTCGGAGATACATGCCCATGTATAGCTGGTAGGTCTGGACACAAGCCAGCATAGAGCCCTGGAAACACTTCTTACCAAGGCCATCCAGGTTACGGGCCTCCCTGCCAGGGGGCACCGAGGAGTGCATTTTCTGGCTCTTCAGCCGATGCATGGCCGATTCCACTACCATGGAATGGTGTGGTAGCTGTGCTTTTTGGAAGCCAGGGCTCTTGCGGACTCGATAGATGGAATCGACCCGCTTGCTCAATACCGGCGACGAGGCCGGACTCTCCCACATGCGGAAGAGTAGTCGTTCCAGCATGGGAGGCACCGGTACAGTAAAGTGCTCCCGGGCGGGAGAGTCGTACTGAAGGGCGTCGAGCTCTTCGGCTCGAGGCTCCTCCTCGGGATCCGCCGGGAAGGCCAAAGCCTTGGCCATATCCCTGACGAAGTCCGAGAACCGGGCATCCTCCGGAGGGGACTGTTTCCGAGGTTCGGACTCAGGTGAGTCCGAGGGGACACACCGAGTCCGAAAGGAATCAGGTGACTCCTCCTCTTCAGACTCCCAGACCGACTCCGAGGAGGAATCAGTGGGGTCGGCTCGGGCAGGCGGAGGCGTCGGCCGCCCCGACGCCAAGGGAGTCGGCGGCGACGACCTCGGTCCCGAACGGGAGGCCGAGGGTGACCTCGACCGAGGATCGACTCGAGTTCGCATGGACTCGAGGATCGGCTCGGTCTCCGGGGTCGACTTAGACGTCGACGTCCCGGCGGTCGGGGCAGCGGCGCCAGCGAGGCTAGCGATCAGTGCCGCTGCTGGTCCATGAAGGCAGATAGTCTGCTCTCCAAGGCCGTCAACCTGAGTCCGACCTCAGGTGACCCAGCAGTCCCCAACTCGGGCCCCGACGGCGTCGGGCCCGACTTCGGACCTCTCGGAGGCGAGTCCAGAAAGACCACAGGACTTACCCGAGCAGGCAACTCCGACTCCAGGCGAGGTCGCTTCGGGAGGTGCTCCTTCTCCAAAGACCCGGGACGGCTGTCGGGGCTATGCGACCTGGCCCTCGCGGAGCCAGGAGCGTCCACCAACGCCGCCCTCGCGGGTTTTGTCTTCCGTCGATGGTCTCCGGAGGGAGAACCCCTGTCGGAGGAGCTTCGGCGATGTTCAGAGCTGGAGTCTCTGGATGCCGAGGCCTCCGACGAGGTCCGGGTACGGCTGGGGTCAGCGAAGATTCTATCCCGCTGATGCCGCCGACTCCTCAACGCTTTGGAGGACATTTTGCCACAGGCTCCACAGATCATTTCTTCATGATCCGGGCCCAGGCAGCGGAGGCAATTATCGTGTGTGTCAGTGAGTGACATATTTCTGTCACACTGACCACACCGCTTGAAACCACTGGCAGCCATCGGGGAAAAAAGGGCCCCTGCAAGGTCAAAGGACCGGGCTGCCAGGGAAAAATCGAAAACGAAACTGACCAAAATCAGAAAAACCGAAAAATAAGGGAAGGACTCGCGACGGCGTCGCGAGTCCGGCAGGAAAACGACCGGCGTCGAACCGAATTGAAAAACGAGTAAAAACTCACGAAAATCAACTTTTTTAGCGGGGACACGACGGGTACGTCTGTAGGGCTCCGCGGAAAAAAGAAGACTGGCTAAGATGGCACCCTTGGGCGGGAAGGCGACCGCGCATGCGCGCTGCAATTCCCAAAGGCTTTCTGTGAAAGCTGGGGAAAATTGCTCCGCGAGGGCTCCGTCGGCGCCGACGTCACCCATATGTGAGGACTGACTTCCTGCTTGGTCCTGGAGAATCTGCATTTACACAGAAACAAAGAATGACAGTAGATAAACACTATATGGCCTACCTAGTCTGCCCATTCATGGAAAGGTTAATTTCTACAATTCATTCCTCTCCCTCAGAGATCCTCTGTACTTGTCCCACGTTTTCTTGAATTCAAATACAGCTCTCATCCCTACCACCTCCATTGGAAGGTTTTTTTCACGCTTCAAACTATCCTTTCCTTAAAGAAATATTGTCTCAGATTACTCCTGTCTATCTCCTTTCACCTTCATCCCATGACCCCTCTTTCCAGAGCTTCCTTTCAACTGAAAGAGGGCCACCTTCTGTGCATTTATATCACAGAGGAATTTAAATATCTCTACCATATCTTTCCGCTCCTACCTTACCTCCAAAATAAACATATTGAAGTCTTTTAAGTCTATCCCCATGTACTTTATGATGAAGACCATTGATCATTTTAGATAGAGGATAGAGGTGATATGATTGAGATGTTTAAATACCTCCGTGGCATAAATGTTCAGGGAGAGAGCCTCTTTCAATTGAAAGCAAGTTCTGCGACGAGGGGACATGGGATGAGGGTGAAGGGAGATAGATTCAGGAGTGATATGCGGAAATATTTCTTTACGGAAAGAGTAGTGGATCCGTGGAATAGTCTCCCAGTGGAGGTGGTAGAGATGAGGACAGTAACTGAATTCAAAAAAGCATGGGACCAACACAGAGGATCTCTAAAGGTAAAAAGTGGACTGTTGTAGTTATGGAAGGACAGACTAGATGGGCCTTGTGGTCTTTTTCTGTCATCGTGTTTCTATGTTTCTATTTTAGTAGCTGCCGTCTGGACAGACTTCATCCTGTTTATATCCGTTTGAAGGTACAGTCTCCAGAATTGTACACAGTATTCTAAATGAGGTCTCACTAGAGACTTATATAAAGGCACTATCACCTCTTTTTTGACTGCTGGCCATTCCTCTCCCTATGCACCAAAGCATCCTTCTGACATTTGCTGCTGACTTTTCTATTTGGCTACCTTAAGATCATCTAATATGATCACTCCCAGATTCTGCTCTTCTTTTAATGCACTGAAATACTTCATACTCTACACTATACCTCACCCTTGGGTATTATCATCCCAAATGCATGACCTTGCATTTTTTTAAAGCATAAAACCTTAGCTGCTAAATTCTTGACCATCTTCAAGTTTCGCTACATCCTTCCTCATGTTATCCACATTTTCCAGGGTATCGTACCGGTTACAGATTTTGGTATCATCTACAAACAGGCAAACCTTTCCTGACAGACTAGGCTTTGACAGCCAGCTCAACAACTTAGGAGCCAGTAGTTGAGACACTCTCCCCACCCTTCTAATTGTCTCTACTATAGTTGAAGAGTTGGGGGAGGAGAGGAAAATCTCTTCTGGTGTCTACCCACAGCTCCTTTGGAGCCTGATTTACTCTTTTCCCTTAGATTTGGAATGGAAAAGACAATCTTGATAAATCAAGTCCTTAACGTGACACTGCACAGTGCCAGCAAAAGCCAATAATTTTTCTCTAACCATCACCCCCATGCTGTCATCAGCAGTCTGATGACCTCATCACACTGCCCTTACCAAATATTTTCTCTCCATTTTCTCATTCTCATGTACCTGCCTTCACATACACATACTCTTTCTAACCCCCTAACAGTTCCAATCCCTTACCCCTAAACAAGTCAGCCACCCTTACTCCCTCAGCTAGTCACTGCTCAACTCTTTCCCCTCCTCAGTCACCCCTCGCCCCATCTTCCTCGCCTTATCTCCCAGGTATCCCCACTCAACCAGCAGATGCCAAAGACGGCAAATTTACATGCACCTTGCATCCGTCATAGCTTTCATTAGCTTTAAGCCTCACAGTAGAGAAACAGTGGTGTAAATCTCATGGTCTCAAGTCTTATACCACATGATCTTGCATGGCATGGCTTAAAGCTATTGAGAGTCACAACAGATGCAGGGTGCATTGACAGCAGAAGCAGAATAAAATTCTGGACACCAGGATCAATTTTTAGGCACTTTGGATTTGTCAAGTCCTGCGACAGACCTTCCACAATATTGCTTACAAAAATGTTAAAAATAATAGGACCAAGAATCAGTCTCAGCAGCACACCACTGGTAATGCCTTTATCTTCTGAATGAACTCAATTTACTACTACCCTCTGAGTAAGAACTTGTTGAGTGGGAGGTGGCAGTCAGTCACTTTAAGGTCCATTCCATGGCCACTCAATTTACAGTATAAGACACTGATGTGGAATGGTGTGGTATACTTAGATTTCAGCAAAGCCTTTTACATCTATCACTCTTCCCCAATCCAATTCTCTGATTATCTGCTCAAAGAAATCAGATTTGTCCAATAAGACTTACTTCTAAATAAAGCCATGCTGTCTTGGATCATTCTAATTCTTGGATTCCAAAAACTACACTATCCTCTGCCTTAGCAGCACGTCCATTAATTTACTTACCATAAAGGTCAGACTAACGAGCTTACAGATCCCAACCTCCTCTTTACTTCCACTTTTGTGGCCAGGAACCACATTGAACCATCTCTAGTTCCCCAGGAAAGCGTTGTTACTCACATGTAACAGGTGTTCTCTGGAAGAGAGCAGGAATCAGTCCTCAAATATGGGTGATGTTGGCACTGACGGAGCCCATGCGAAGCATCTCCCCAGTTTTCAAAGAAAGCCTTTGGGAAATACACCACGCATGTGTGGTACCCTTCCTGCCCAAGGGTGCCATCTTGCCTCAGTCTAATGACATAGCTAAGACACCAAAAATTAAAATACAGTACAGAAGCAACTCCAAGGGGAAGGTTGTGAGGACTGATTCCTGCTGTCCCCAGAGAACACTTGTTACAGGTGAGTAACTATGCTTTTTCCGGGAACAAGCAGGAAGTCGGTCCTCACATATGGGACTCCCCAGCTACAAGCTACTGAGAACCTGTAAAAATGCCACGGCGACATGCCAAGGGTGAACCGTGATAAGCAGCAGTTGAGTCCCTACTGAGAGACTCTCGCAAGACCCAAGTGTCTGGCAGGGAATCAGCACTCTGGTAGCCTGAACACAGAAGGGTTGGAGGACAGGAGTTGCCTACACCCCGAAGAGATTTCAGAGTATGGCCTGGCCGAAGGCGCTGCCCCATCAGGACTCCCCCTCCAGGCAGTAGTGAGCTGCGAAGGTATGGACCAAAGACTAGGTGGCGGCCTAGCAGATTTCCGTCACAGGGACAGAATGTAGATTTGCCATAGAAGTGGCCCTGGCCCTGATGCAGTGTGCCATGACCTTCTGGTCCAGTGAGATCCCTGTCTGATCATAAGTGAGGGTAATGCAGTCTGTCACCCAAGCAGACAGAGTCCGCTTAGTCATTGGGAGCCCCAGACGACTGGGGGCATAGAATACGAAAAGCTGAGGTGCTTTGCGGTGGCCCCGAGTCTGTTCCAGATAGAAGGACAGGGCCCTCTTACAATCCAAAGTATGGAGAACGGTCTCCGCCTTGTCAGCATGAGGCCTTGGGAAGAAGGTAGGGAGCACCACCTCCTGAATGAGGTGGACTAGGGAAAGGGGGCTCTAACATCAGCACTTGGAGCTTGCTAACTCTGTGAGCTGATTCGAGTACCACATGGAAGATGACCTTCTAAGAGAGGTACCTCAAATGGCAGGCAGCTAGGGGCTCAAATGGCGGCTTAGTGAGCTGTGAGAGCACCACATTGAGATCCCACTCTGCCACTGAAGGGTGGACGGGAGGGGGGTGTTTGGACAGCATGAGGCCCCGCAAGAACCAAGAGACAAGGAGCTGAGCCAAGAGGGACGTGCCCTCAACAGAATGCTGGTACGCTGTGATAACGCTCATGTGCACTCTGAATGAGTTGGACTTTAGTCCCACCTGCAACAGATGGAGCAAGTACTGGAGTACCATTGTGGAGCAGGAGAATGTGTTTGCCTGTCTTTCAGCACACCACACTGAGAATCGGTGCCACTTGAAAGCATACACCCTTCTTGTGGAGGCTTTATGAGAGGCCAAAAAAGCCTCTTCCACGTCCCATTGGAGGCTGAAGGGAGCTAACACTACCCTTTCATCAGCCAAACTGTGAGTGACAGGGACCCCCAGGTAGGGGTATAGGAGAAAGCCCTGCTCCTGTGAGAGTAATCCTGGGGCTCAGCACAGGGGAACTGGTGATGCTGCCAACAAGGAGAGGAGCAGTAGAAACCAGAGTTGCCTGAGCCACTAGGGAGCTATCAGTATTAGTGATGCTCTGTTGCGCTAGACCTTGAAGAGGGTCTTGGTGACCAATGGTGTTGGCAGGAAGGCATAAAGGAGGCCTCAGGTCTATGGAATGAGGAACACATCTGCTCCCACCCGAGACGGGTGCAGCTGGTGGAAGCAGAAGGGAGGCTTGTGTCCATTGAGAGCGAAGGCACCACTGGGCAGCTCTCATATTCAGTCGGGCGAATGGGTTCATGTGACCGTAGAGGCCATGTGGCGTAGCAGGTGGAGGAGAAGCTGGGCGGGTAGCAACCAGCATCGCTGTACCTCTGCGGCTAGTCACTGAGGCGATCTGACCTCTCTTGAGGGAAGAAGGCCTTGGCCTGGAGGGTGTCTAGCTGAGCCAGAGAGAGATGGGACTTGGGGTAGTTGATGATGAACTCCAGATGCTGCAGAGCATTGATGGTGCACCCTGTGGCGAACTGTGTCTCTGCAGCTGTGCCTCCCCTTATGAGTCAGTTGACCAGGTAGGGAAAGACAAAGGCCCCTTGGAGATGGAAGTGGCTGCGACCTCCACGAGGCACTTGGTGAAGACCCTTGGCGATGAGGCCAGCCCGAAGGGCAGCACCCTGTATTGGTAGTGCTCTCCTCCAACTGCGAGGTATTTTCTGTGGCTGGGTTAGATCAGGATGTGTGTGTAGGCATCTTTTAGATCTAAAGGAGCATAGCCAATCTCCCTGCTGGAGGAATGGCATCAATGTTCAAATGGAGAACATTTTGAACTTTTCCCTTATCAGGAACCTGTTCAGATCCTGTAGATCCAGGATGGGCCTGAAACCCCCTGTTCTCTTGGTGATGAGGAAGTATCTGGAGTAGAAGCCGGTGCCCCAGAGATGTTTTGGCATTGGCTCCACTGCCTTCTCTTCGAGGAGACCTGCGAGCTCGGTGAAGAGCAGGATCTGGTGGAAGAGAGGTCTTATGGGCTCTCCGGGAAAATATGAGGGTGACGTCTGCTGTAGGTTGAGAACGTAGCCCTCCTTGACTACTTGTAGGACCCAGGTATCGGTGGTGATGATGAACTACCTATGGGCAAACAGGGCGAGCTGCCCCCCTGTGGGCTGTAGGGGACCACCTGGGGGAGAGAGGGTCATGCCCAGGGAGTCAAAAGCTCCCCCCAAGCTAAGCCACAGCCGGAGCCTGGGATTTGGGGGTCTTGCTTACAGAGGCCATGCCCCTGTCCCTTATGCTGCTGGTTGTGCTGTGGGGCTGAGGCGGCTTGGAACTGTGAGGTGCTGCCAAAGCCGCCCTTTTTCCTTGGGAAGAATTTATTTATTTATTTAAACGGATTTGGTATACCGCTTTCTCATGAAATCAAAGCGGTTGTCATAGCAAACAAATCAATGAAATAGGTGTTGTCAGTAGCATGCAGTGGGTGATTCGTCACAGTGTGCTGTGTGAGAAAGTATGGTTGATTTTGATGTGAAGCTATATACATTGTGTGTTTATGATTCATATTTACAGTTACATATTTACAATGATGGCTGTGTTAACTTAAATGGTTGGTTAGAGTCATTCTGTGAGGTTCTTGAAATGGTTTCTGAATAGTTCGGTTTTAAGCTGCTTTCTGAATTCTTTGATGTCTTTTGTTGCTCTGAGGTGGTCAGGGAGAGAGTTCCATATGGCTGGGACTGCCAGGGTGAAAGCTCTTTTTGATGTGGCTTGGTTTGTCCTGGTGTAGTCCTTTGGGGTTCTGATGTTGTTTGATGTTCCCTTTCTTCTTGGTCTTTTGCTATCGTCAGCTGTTATGAGCTGTTGTAGGTTGTCTGCAGATAGGTTGTTTATTATTTTGAATGTGGTTAAGAGAACTTTGTAACGGACTCGGGAGCTGATTGTTAGCCAATGGAGGTCGTATAGTATGGGTGTGATATGTTCGTGGGTTGTACTGTCTGTTATGAGTCTTGCAGCAGTGTTTTGTGCTATTTGAAGTGGTTGTGTAGACTTCTTTGGGAGTCCAAGGTAGATGTGGTTGCCGTAGTCCAGGGTGGGGGTGATGATGGCCTGGCAGACTGTTCGAAAATGCTCAGGAGCAAGGATGGGTTTGAGGAGTCTGATTGTCCTCATCTTGACATAGGCGCTCCTAGTGGTCTTCGCAATGTGGGATTGAAGGTTGAGCTCCCTGTCAAGAGTTATTCACAGGTATTTTATTTCTTGTTTTATTGGGATGGTAGCATTATTTAGGTCGATGGAGGGTGTGGGTGTGAATGTTTGGTCTCTTGTTATGATCAGCGCTTCAGTTTTGTTATAGTTTATTGCTAAATTGTTTTCTTGCAGCCAGGTTGTCATCTCTTCAAAGCAGTTGGCTATGTTGTTGTAGTCCGGTTTGTTTAGATTGATTGGTGTGAATATCATTATGTCGCCTGCATATATGGTGTATTGTATATTGAATTTCCTGATGATTGTGCAGATGGGTTGTATGTAAAGGTTGAAGAGCAGGGCTGAGAGTGATGAACCTTGTGGGACACCCTGAGTGACGCTGATGGGTTGAGAGGTCTTTGATCCACATCTGACCTGGAGCTGTCTGCCCTTTAGGTATGATGTAAACCATTTCAGGGTGGTGTCGTGTAGGCCCGCTTCTTCGAGTCTTGTTAGAAGTGTTGAGTGGCATACGGTGTTGAATGCTGCGGAGATGTCCAGGAATATCATGAGTACGCCCATTTTGGAGTTGTCGATTGTTCTTAACAGACTGTCGAATAGTTGTGTCAGTAGAGTTTCAACCCCGTGGTTGGGTCTGAATCCGTGTTGGCATGGGTCGAGGGGGTGGTGTATGTCTAGATGTTGTTGTAGTTGATGCTGGACTACTTTCTCTATGATTTTTGCCAGGAAAGGGATGCTTGAGATGGGCCTATAGGCTGCGGGGTCTGTTTTTGGTAGGATGGTTTTCTTTGGGATCGGACGTACAGTAGCTAGTTTTAGTGTGTTTGGCATTATTCCTTCTGTGAGAGAGTTTTGTAAGATCTTCCGTATTGTTTGGGTCAGTTCTGCCTTTGATGCTTTAATCCATGATACTGGGCAGGGGTCGGTGGGAGCGGTGCTGGTGTTGAGGTCGGTGATGATCTTCGATAGCTGTTCCTTTGACGGGATGTTGAAGGCACCCCAGCTCTGTTCTCTTGAGGGGGCCCCGTCTGTAGTGTTCTCGGCTTCTTTCCTGGAGCCTTCTTGCGGGGCTACACTGAGGTCTTTTTTGAGAGTCTGGTCCTCGAGAGGAATTCAGTCTCAATCGCTGCTGCTTTGTCTGCCATGGGTTTCCTGAAGAGGTTCTCGTTGATGCAGGGGACATCAAGAAGTTTGTCCTGAACCCACTGTTCGAGATCAGACAATTGCAGCCATGCCTGGTGTCAGACCCTGATGCCGGCTGCAGCCACCCTGGCTGACGACTTGAAGCCATTGTAAACTGCTCGAGACAGGAACGTCAAGCAATCTTTGACTGCTGAGGCCAGTGACTTGAACCTTTGGAGGGGTTTCCCATCGAGGCCTGCCGAGAACCCACAGAGCTCCTTCAACAGCTCTTTGAGGTACATGCCGATGTAGAGCTGGTAGGACCAAACCCGGCATGTCAACGTCAAGCCCTGAAAAGCCTTCTGGCCGAGGGCGTTGAGGGTCCGGGCCTCCCTGCCAAGGGCCACCGAGGAATGGGTCTTTTGGCTCTTGAAACTATTCATTGTGGACTCAACAACCATTGAATTGTGGGAAGTTGGGCTTTCTGGAACCCAGGGCCTCGGCAGTCTTGGTACATGGAATTGAATTGCCTGCTGACAATGGGCACCGACGCCAGTGTCTCCCACATGCAGAACAGGCTCTGTAGGATTAGCAAAACAGGCACTGTGAAGGCCTCCTTTGGAGGAGTCTCATACTGGAGGACCTATAGTTACTTTGCTGGTGGTCATCCTCTACCTCGGTCTCGATGGACAGCGCCCTGGCCATGTCCTGTACAAAGTTGAGAAAGGAAACATCCTCTGGCGGGGAATGGCATCAGGATGCTGGGGTGTATGGGTCTGAATTAAAGTCTTGGTGGTGTCAAGTGTCCGGGAGACTCCTCGTCCTCGGTCTCCCAATCGGACTGGAAGCCTGAGGTCAATTTCGAGGCTTCATGGTCACTGCAGTCAAGGTCCAAGCCGAGTAACCCGTGGCCTCTGGGGGACTTGCAGTCCGAGCCACGTACACTTGCTGGAGAGGACTGGTGACCCAAAGAATGGGACTGGGACCTCGTCTGATGCCGATGGCTCTCTCAAGACCGATGGCACTTGAGGATCGGCTCAACAGCCGGGGAATCACTCGATGTTGAGGGTCCTGTCGTTGGGGTGGATGAACCGGACATGAACGCCCACTGCTGGGCCACGAGGGCAGAGATACTGTGCTCTAAGGCCACCATCGTAATCTCCATTGTCAGTTGGCTTCTCAGACTTCGACGCAGACTCAGAGAGTTTCGGGTCCGGTGTCTGTTCCATCGAGGGGGAGTCCTCGACGATGATAGCCTCGGGTATCTGAGGCCGGTCGGTGCGTATCGACTCCTCTTTTCAGGGCAGCTTGAGAGGCCACTCACACTGACTCCTCTGACTCACACCAGGGACTGCGGAGCCTGGAGTGGGATTTTCCCATCTTCCCGGACCCAGTCTCTGAGGACTTTGACTTCTTGCATTCCACCTCCGGGGATTTCCTCTCGGAGGAACCACAGCCGCAGGACTCCAAGGTGGCCCAGGCTTCGCGAGGCACCAAGGTACTGGAAGGGGCCCTGAAGCGGGGTATCATCAGAAACTCCAGCGTAGATTCGGCCTTCTGGAAAAAAATTTCCCGCTGCTGCTGATGGCTCTTAAGGGCCTTTGAGGTCATAGTCCCGCAAAGTTCACAATCCGAGTAGTCATGTTCCAGGCTGAGGCACTGGAGGCAGCAGTCATGCGGATCGTCTTGGTGCACCGGTCGCATTTCTTGAAGCCGCTGGAGGCCATTGGGAAAAGGGGTCCCTGCCACTCGACAGGGGTCAGAGGCCTTTGGCCGAAAAAAGGCGCAAACGCCGGTCAAGGGAATACCTTGAAGAAAAAAGAAAAAAATGAAGGAATGAACCAGAGGAGTGATGCAAGGTGAGCTGGCTTAGGGGCGGGAAAGGAACTGGTATGCAAACCGGACAGGAATGTAACAAAAAACACTTTTTCTGTGGGAAACTGGACAGATGTCTGGAGGGCTCTGCGGAAAAAAGGAGACTGAGGCAAGATGGCACCCTTGGGCAGGAAGGGGACCATGCATGCGTGGTTGTATTACTAATTAAAGATTTATTTGGATCAGCAAGGAATATTGAACTTTGCAAGGAAATTGAACTCTTGAGCCATTCTGCTTTGAGCCATTCTGCCTGTGAGGAATCATGCTGAGCCAGCTTGCTAGCCCAGAGACTAAAGCTGTATTTACAGTCTAGTGAGAAACTGCTTACACATCTAGCCTGAGGGATACCTGAAAGACCAGGGAGGAGTCCCCACAATGTTACCAGTATCTTATAGGTACAATCAATAGTCAAAGGACCGAATGTGGTACAGATGAATTTTGACTATTGATTATGTCTCAGCAGTGAATATGCCTCAACAGTAACTAAGGAGTAAAAGAAACCATTGAAATAGGGGTACTTGAAACTGTTGAAACAATTTACATAACTACAGAAAGATACTGGGAGATCAGGGAGGAGTCCTTCTCCTAGCAAACAAATGGAGACCCATTGAAGAGGACAAAAAGGACAATTCACCTAGCCTTGGAAACAATTCTCTTAGAAACATTTACCTAGCCAATGTAGACAGGATAAGAATTCATCAATTATAATGTAGAAGTTTTGAGCTGCTTCTAAAACCATTGGGGGTATCTCCCTTGAGCATTCTCAGATGTCTGACCAGCGTCTTGATTGTGTAAGTTTTGAGCTTCTAAAACCATGGGGGGTGAGCACTGTCAGAAGCCTGCCCGGAAACCAAAGGCTGGGAGCAAACAAAGGCTGGAGAGGGACTGGTCAAGCAAAGATGGATGGGGTGGAGAATATCTGTAGGGAAAAGCTCATGTGTGAGAGCTAGCTGCAACACATTTGTGCCTATATAAGTACAGAGAAAATTCAGAACAGAGAGCGCGTAGATCTGCTTGGCCAGGCGCATGCCATGCATGAAGAATCCCAGACTTTCTCTAGCCTTCGCTGAGCGCTCCCAGCTGATGTGTAAAGGGCTGCCATGATACAGTTTGGTGAAGTATAATTCTTTGTAAATAGCTGCACTATCTCATAACTCTTTCAGTGAAGTATTATTCTTCTGTAATTAAGTGCTTTTAGTTATTATTCTAATTGCTTTCTAGTTATCTTTTCTAACTACTCATGTGTAACTAAGAGAATTACTTGCCTTTCTGAATAAGTATCCTTGCTTTGTTTGTAAATAAACTGCACGTCTTCATTACAAGGTGTTAGCCTTTGATGTAGTAAGACAGTGGTGCATCTCCTAAAGGCTTTCTTTGAAAGCTGGGGAGATGCTTCCACATGGGCTCCGTTGGCGCAGACGTCACACATATGTGAGGACTGACTTCCTGCTTGTTCCCAGAAAACACTCCCAACTCTATAGAAGCACTGAAAAGGTCAGAGCTGCCAGTACCTTCCCTAAATTCCTTCAATACCCTTAGATGAATCCCATCCTTCCCCATTACTTTGTCTACTTTCAGTTTAGCTAGCTCCTCAGTGTCTTCTGAAAATCAGTCAAGATTTGCCTCACTTCCATTGCTTTTGTGTTTGCTGTCTGAGATTGCATTCCTGGTCTTTCATCTGTGAACACAGAAAAAAAAAAATTTGTTAAGCAATTCCTCTATTTTCATCAGCTTCTACATATTGCTGCCTTCAACCTTGCATCTCACAATCCCACCTTTCAACTTCTTCCTGCCACTAACATATCTTAAAAAAGGGGCTACTTTTCCCATATTTTACTGTACTGGCCATTTTTGCTTTCATTGTCATCTTTGTTTTTCTTACTACTTCCATTAACTTCTCCAGATATTGTGGTCAGTCTTTCTCCTTCTTCTCTTATGAAGGCTAACTTTATAGCCTCAGCTAATTCTTTTGAAAAGCATAGCAATCTCCTTGTCATCTTATTTTTTAAAGGTTTTCCCAAATGACAAAATCAAACAAACAAAACACATAATTTACAGAAAACAAATATTATGATACATAAGAATCACGTAACGATCCCAAGAAGGGATTCCATGTACTAGCCCACATTCTGAGAACAAACAAAGTTAAACCATCATTTATACACAGAAAGTAAAGGATGAGGAAAAACCCTAACTTAATTCCTGGGCATATCAAACCATTTGACCCCATTAAATCAGTTCCTTCTTATCAGACAAAGACCTTTCTAATAGAGAAGAATCAAAAAAGGAAAACGTGCTCTCCTGCCAAGTGACAATGCACTTGCAAGGGAAATGCAGAAAGAAGGAACCATCTATACCCAACACCTTAAGTTTTAAAGCCAGAAATTGTTTCCTACGAAACTGTATTTCTGGAAACATCTGGAAATACACTAAGTTTCATCTCACAGAATAGTGTGGCTTTATACTTAACATATAGCTTCAAAACCCTGCTCTTCTCCATCACAGAAAGAAATGAAACCAGCAAGGTTGCTTATTTGGATATAAAATCTGACGAGTCCTCAAGAAACTTTGTCTTGACTAGATCCAGAAGTTAACACATTAACTCCTTCTAAGTTAGGATCCTCCACCCATACCTTAGTTGGTAAATAATATCCGTGTATAGAAATCACCTCAGATATTTGGAGCACTTCTTTAAAGTATTTTTCTAACAGAATGTCAGGAGCCAGTAAGTGCGTTACAGGAAAATAAATAAATCTCAAGTTAACCTGTGAAAACTTTTCTAAAGTTTCTATCTTATAAGGCAAAGATAGTGAATCTTTGATAGAAGTAGTATTGGCCTGCTGCAAGGTCTGCAGCTGGCCATCCAGTTTAGCAACTTTTCCAGCCAATCCCAATACTCTAGTATCTAAATCTTGCAACGACTTAACTGTCTCCTGAGAAAAATCACAGAGAGGGAAACTGTCGACCGCTTCACATCAATATTACAGTAAACAACACTGACCATAAGTCTTTCAACTTAATATCATGAGAAGAATCCTCCATCTTTTGTGTTTCTGTAGGCTAAAAGACAGGCTTCAGGAGAGGACACGAACCAGAGCAGGTAAAGCGTAGTTACTCACCTGTAACAGGTGTTCTCCGGGAATAGCAGAAATCAGTTCTCAGATATGGGTGACATCGGCCCCAACGGAGCCTGCGCAGGGCATTTCCCCAGCTTTCAAAGAAAGCCTTCGGGAATGTCACCATGCAAGGGTGCCATCTTACTCAGTCAGGTGCCATAGCTATAGCCCCCTACAAGAAGATGGCAGAAAAAGGATAGCAACTCCAAGGAGAGGAGGGAGGGTTGTGAGGACTGATTCCTGCTGTCCCTGGAGAACACCTGTTACAGGTGAGTAAATACACTTTTTCCAGGAACAAGCAGGAAGTCAGTCCTCATATATAGGACTCCCCAGCTACAGGCTACCGAAGACCTGTAGGAAAAAGCATGGCAGAGCCATGAGCAGTCGCCAGTGAAGGCCGAAGGCAGCCCGAGTACCCCAGGTCCATGAATGGCCATGCTCCTGGTAGCCGGAACAAGAAGGGTTGGAGTGCAGGAGATGCTTAAACCCCGAAAAGATTACAGAGTATGACTTGGCCGAAGGGACTGAACCAACAGGATGCCCTCTCCAGACAGTAATGCACCGCAAAGATGTGAGAGAAGGACCAGGTGGCAGCCTGACAGATGCCTGTCAGTGGTACCAAGTGCAGACTAGCGATGGACATCGCCATTGCTCAAACATTGTGAGCAGTAACTCGGTGGTGTAGGGGAAACCTGGCCTGGGCAAAGGTGATGCAATCCGCCAACCAGATGGACAAGGTACACTTGGTGACTGCCAGCCCTAGGAGGCTGGGATCATAGGAGATGAAGAGCTGTCCGGATCTGCGGTGGTCCCAGAGTCCGCTGCAGATAGAGGGAAACAGCCCTCTTACAATCCAGCGAATGGAGAATCGCCGACACCCGGTTGGCGCGGGGCTTCGGAAAGAAGGTGGGCAGTGCTATCTACTGGTTTAGATGGGGTACATGCGCAGAACTACCCTGTTCTGATAAAACCTTGTGTATTGTGCCTCGGCCATCAGTGCCTGGAGCTCGCTGACTCTCCGGACAGAGGTGAGCACCACCAGGAAGGCCCCCTTCCATGACAGGTGCTGCAGTGAGCAGGTAGCCATTTGCTCAAAGAGCGGCTTGGTAAGCTGTGTGAGAACCACGTTTAGGTCCCATTCCGCTGGGGGAGAGCAGGTGGGGGGCTTGGAAAGGAGTAGGCCCTGCATGAAGCGGGAGACGAGCGGTTGCCCCAAGAGAGGTTTACACTCGATGGTGTGGTGGTTCGATGAGATGGCATTCAGGTGAACTCTGACCAAGTTAAACTTCAGACCAGCCCACAAGAGGTGTAGTAAGTACTGCAAGACTAAGCTGATAGGGCAGGAAAATGGGTCCATTCGGAGCTCCGAGCACCACACCGAGAACCGGTGCCACGAAGGCATATGCCTGCCTGGTCGAGTCCTTTCATGAGGCCAAAAGAATATCCTTGATCTCCATGGGGAGATAGTAGGAAGCTAGAGCGACCCACTTAGCCACCATGCTGTGAGGGTTAGAGACCTCAAGTTGGGGTGAAGTAACAGACTCCCCTCCTGCGTGAGCAGCCCCGGTGAGTTCCTGAGAGGGACTGGGGGTTCCGTCGAGAGGCGAAGCAGCAGGGGAAACAATGGCTGCCTGGGCCACTTCGGGGCCATGAGGATCACTGAGGCCTTGTCCCGCTGGACCTTGGAAAGGGTCCAGGCATGAGGGGCGTGGGAAGGAAGACATACAACAGGCTAGTTGCCCAAGAAAGGAGGAAGGCGTCCGGGGCCACCCTGTCCGAGAGCGGGAGGGGACCGCAGAAACGGGGAGCTGCGAATTTGCAGGGCTGGCAAAGAGGTCCAGGACTGGGGTCCCCCAATGCTGGAAGAGCCACTGCGCCATCCGGGGACGCAGGCGCCACTTGTGTGATTGGAGGACTCTGCTGAGCCGGTCCACTAACACATTGTCCTGGCCTAGGAGGTAGGTAGCTCGGATGGTCATGCCCTGCTCATGGTGAAGGAGCACAGGGCCACCGCCTCCAAAAAGATGTTGTAGGAGCCGGTCCCTCCTTGTTTGTTCATATAGAACATCGTGACCTGGTTGTCCGTCTGGACCAGCACCGCTCGGCGCTGCAGGCAGTTCCTGAAAGCCTTGAGTAAAAGGTGGACTGCCCGGAGCTCCAGCAGGTTGATTTGCTGTTGGGACTCCTCGGGGTACTCTGAGTTCACCTTCCCTCGCAGTGGCTCCTCAGCCCACCAGGGAGGCGTCCATGGTCAAGACCACCTGATGCATCAGAGCTTGGAAGGGCATGTCTCGAAGCAGGTTCCGAATTTAACTCCACCATGCGAGAGACACTGCCACACCAGACGTGACCGAGATGGGGTCTCGGAGGCGACCGCTTGATTGTGCCCACTGTGCTCGGAGGCACCGCTGCACTGCCTGCATATTGAGGCGGGCATTGGGCATGACATGGACTGTGGAGGCCATGTGGCCAAGAAGGCGAAGCATCGTCCAGGCTGAGATGGCGCTGCGGCATTGCACCTCGGATGCCAGGGACACGAGGAGGTCTGCACTGTCCTGAGGAAGGAAAGCCATGGCTCACAGGGTGTACAAGAGAGCCCCGATGAACTCCAGGGACTGAACTGGGGTGAGGTGGGATTTTGGGTAACTGACCACAAACCCCAGATGCTCTAGGAGGTGAATGGTGTGGTCTGCCGGGCTTTGGAGGCCATGCCCCCTCTAACGAGCCAGTCATCTAGACAGGGATAGATGAAGGTGCCCTGCAGCCGGAGGTGGGCCGCAGCCACGGCCAGGCATTTTGTGAAAACCCGCGGAGCGGACGCAAGGCCGAAGGGAAGTACCCTGTACAGGTAGTGGTTTCCCTGAACCATGAAGTGGAGGTACTTTCTGTGCTTGGGATGGACGAAGATGTGAGCGTAAGCATCCTTTAAGTCCAAGGAGCATAGCCAATCGCCCTGCTGGAGGTAGAACAGTAATGTTCCAAGGGAGAGCATCTTGAACGTCTCCCACACCAGGAACTTGTTTAGGTTCTGCAAGTCAAGGATGGGCTGGAGGACCCCTGTCCTCTTTGGGACAAGGAAATATCGGGAGTAAATCCTCATCATCTAAGGTGTGGTGGGACTGGCTCTACCGCCCCATCCTCGAGGAGGCCTGCAAGCTCCTGAGTCAGGAGGGTCTGGTGCTGGGGAAGCTGCCTTGGTTCCCTGGGGAAATACGGAGGGGTGAGCTGGTCCAGATGGAGGAGATAGCCTTCCTGAACGACCTGAAGGACCCAGGCACCAGTGGAGATGGACTCCCACCTGTGGGAGTAGTGGACCAGGCGCCCCTGACAGACAGCCGATCTCTCAGCGAACGAGAGGCTATGCCAATGGCATCAAAACCCCGAAGATGGCTGAGCCGGCACTGGGGGTTGGGTCTTGGGACCCTTCGGCTTACGAGGGCTGTGGGACGTGCCCTTGTCCTGGCCGCCCTGAACAGGGGTCGAAAGCAGGGGGTAGGACAGGTAGCCCTTATAAGGGAGCCCCTTCCGGTGGAAGAAAGGCTTCTTGCTTTGCTGTTTCTTCCTGGGGAGGAAGGAAGTTTTCTGGGAGAGGTGGGTACGAGTCACATACTCCGTCTCAATCTCCGCTGCCTTGTCCTCCATGGGCTTGCCGAATAGTTGCTCCCCGAGGCAAGGGACATCCAGCAGCTTCTCCTGGACTCATTGCTCCAGGTCAGAGGACTGGAGCAAAGACTGCCGATGGGCTCCGATGCCAGCCACCACCACCCGGGCGGAAGACTCAAAGCCCTCATATGCCACTCGCGAGAGGTACTTCGAGCATTCTCTGATGGACTTCGAGAGGGCCTGAAAACTGAGAATATCTCAGTCAAGGCTCGCTGCGAAGCCTTCAAGCTCTCTAGCAAGGTCACGGAGAAACATCCCAATGTATAATTGGAAAATTTGGATGAGGCATGACAGAATGGAGCCCAGATAAGCCTTGCGCCCAAGGATGTCGAGGGTACGAGACTCTGCCCGACAGGACCAAAGAATAAGTCTTTGGGATCTTTAGCTTCTGCATGGCCGATTCAACAACCATTGAGGTGAGAGAATGCTGGGCTTTCCGAAACCCCCGGCACCGCTGAACCCTATACATAGCATCCAGGAGCTTGCTCACGATAGGGATAGAGGCCTTGGTCTCCCACATGAGGAGGAGTCATCGGTTCAGAATGGGAGGACCCGGCACCGAGAGCGCTTCTTTTGGAGGAGCTTCATATTGAAGAGTATCGAGCTCCTCTGCGAGGGGCTCCTCCTCCGACTCGGTGGCGAGCGCTACGGACTGTGCCATATCCCGGACGAACTCCAGAAAGGAACATCTTCAGAAGGTGACCGCCGCCTCTGGGTTGGCAGAGAGCGGTCTGAGGGAGGTCTCAGTGGGACTGAGTCTCCGGAGAGTTTTCCCTGTTAGACTCCCACTCTGAGTAGTCCGTGGAGGACTCGAGGTCGCTCGAGATGGGTCAGTGACCCACACCAGGCTCCCGAAGCCAACATCTGTCCAGAGTCAGAGGCGCTCACCTGAGAAGATTTTGCGCCCAAGGACCGGGACAAAGATCGCAACCCGCGCCGAGGACCCTCACGAGGCTTCTGGCTCTCAGGGGTCACTGCGGCGGTCCAGGGAGTCCTCAAGATCGAGGCCCCTGCGGTCTCAAAGTGCGTGCCAGCATCTGTTGGACAGCAAGGAACACAAACACTGCGTCCAAGGCCAGCATTCAGGCCTCCCACTTGGGAGTGGGGTTCTGCGACACTGACGCCAGGGTGACCGGGTCCGGTGTCGAGGAAGAGAGGGTCTTTGCTGTGATGACCCTCGGAAGACCTGGTACCTTTGCCAGAGGCATCTGTATTGGTTCGAGGTACCTTACTGGGCCGCTCACTCTCAGACTCCAAGGTCTGCCGAGGGGGGCTGAGAGACTGGGCATGTGACCTCTCACACTTGTCTGGCGCCTCGACAGAGTCCTCGCGGCCTTCTTCTTACGCTCGCATTTGGGTGTCCGCTGATCAGAGTACCGCCGGGCCCGGGGAGCCGCCTTGGGAGACTCCAGAGGTTGCAGGGACAAAAAGCTGGATGCTACCAGGAATCCCGGGGCTGCCTTATGGAAGAGATCATCCAACTTCTGCTGACGACTCTGGATGGTCTTAGAGAACATCTTCTTACAGAGAGAGCATAGTTCCGGGTCATGGTCAGCTCCTAGACACCTGAGACAACAGTCATGGGTGTCCGTGAGCAACATGTTTTTTGAACACCTATTACATTTTTTAAAACTGGAGGCCATTGGGGGAAAAAGAACCCTGCGAGTTTGAAGACCTTCGATGCGGCCAGTGGTTAAAAAGAGCACAAAAGCATGGAAAAAAACAAAGGACAAAAAGGAAAAAACCCGAGACCAAAGCTGAAGCAGAGGTTCTCAAGAGGTGGGGAAGAGGAACCACGAAGGCCAGAAAGCAAAAAACTGGTTGGAATAGAGAATCTTTTTCCGAGGAAGAGACAGACGTCCGAAGGGCTCTGTGGAAAAAGGAAGATTGAGTGACACCCTTGGACTGGAAGGGGACCACACATGCGTGGTGGCATTCCCAAAGGCTTTCTTTGAAAGCTGGGGAAATGCGCCACGTGGGCTCCATCGGTGCCGATGTCACCCATATGTGAGGACTAACCTCCTGCTTGTTCCTGGAGAACTAACACATCAGAAACATCTAATAACCTTGTGGAGAACAACAGCGGGTTGGGAGGAGGCAGTGGCGTCAGCTGATATTTGTAAAGGACCTGTGGCGACCCAATGTTGATCCAAGGGACAACCACCTTAGCATCCAGGGCCACCGAAGGTGGTTTAGTAGTGAGCCGTGCCTTGCGCTTGCCCAATACAAAATACCAAACCTAACCAAGTAATAAACCAGTACCTTAGTATGGAGTGGTCTCTTGGCACACAATGGCGTTGCTCGCTCATTGCATCGAAGGGGCACCAAAGGGGTGTGTCCTGCCTGTTAAGGCACGCCCCAGAGAGCCTCAGAGCCCAATGTTATAGCTCCAGAGGAGACCTCCTTACATGTGACGTCAGCAGGAGCCATCCACCAAGCTGCCAGATGGCTGCACTGCAATCCGCGGGACCTCTTCAGCTTAAGAAAAACCCAGCAGTAAGACCCAGAGTGTGCTGCCTTGTTGGTCCCATTGTCCTCTTATTTTTATTTACTTTCCCAACAAAAAGGCTTGTTGTCCTTAAAATATCTCCTTTCATTTTTGCCCACTGTTCTACTTTCCACAGATGTTCCCATCCAGCTAACCACTCTGAGGGTATCTCCCCATCTTGCCAACCTGAATTTTGCTGAAGTCTAGGATTCTCACTTTTGAATGAACCATCTCTACTTGCATCCTAATACTGAAGCACACTATCTGGTGTTCACTGGATGCCTGAAGACCAATCACAATGATATCAGAAACACTCTCCATATGTAAGCATAAAGTCCAGTATTGCCCCCTCCTGTGTGAGTTCAATTACCAGTTGCCAGAACAGTTCTCCTTGCAGAGAATCCAGGATCTCCCTACTTCTCGAGGACACTGCAGCTGGGATGCCCAATTGAGGGAGTGGATAACAAGAGGAAAGATCTACAAAAGCTGGAAGAATGGTCTAATGATTAGCAGTTAAGATTTAATGCAAAGAAGTGCAGTGTCATGCATTTGGGAAGCAGAAATCCAAGGGAAATATACATGATAGGGGGCGAGAGGTTGGTGTGCATGGACCAGGAGAAGGACCTTGGTGTTATTATTTCTGAGGATCTCAAGGTGGCAAAACAGTGTGACAAGGCGGTGGCAAAAGCCAGGAGGATATTGGGTTTCATACAGAGGACTTACAGCAGAAAGGAAGAGGTAATAATGCCACTGTATAAGTCGCTGGTGAGGCCTCACTTGGAATACTGTGTTCAGTTTTGGAGACCATATCTTGCAAAGGATATAAAAAGACTGGAAACGGTTCAGAGGAAGGCGACCAAAATGATTGGAGCCTGCGTCAGAAGCCTTATGAGAAGAGACTTGAAGAACTAAATATGTACACTCTGGAGGAGAGGAGGGACAGGGAGGATATGATTCAGACCTTTAAATACTTAAAGAGAAATAATGAACAAACAAACCTCTTCCAAAAACGAGGAAGCTGTAAAACTAGAGGGCATAACATGAAGCTGAAAGGGAATAAATTGAAAGGCAATGTCAGGAAATACTTTTTCACTGAAAGGGTGATGGATGCTTGGAATGCCCTCCCGATGGAAGTGGTGGGGGCAAATAGAGTGACAGAATTCAAAATGGCATGGGACAGACACAGTGGATCCCTTTACAGCAACAGGATAAAATCAAACTAAACTTATCTAATTTTCCTACATACAGGGGTGTCCCACATGGAGTGGTGGGTTTACCCCCTAAAACAGACAGGAGGAGGGGTGGCCTGCATGGAGCGGCAGGTGCACCTACTCTTGCCATCTTACTTGGCAGACTAGATGGACCATACTGGTCTTTATCTGCCATCATTTACTATGTTACTATGCTACTATGACATCTGGCAAATTGAAATCTTCCACCAATAACACTTCCCCTTTCATAGCAATATTGAGAATATCTTCAATTAAATCTTTGTATATTGCTTCTGCCTGCTAGAAAGGTCTGTATATCACACCAATGTAAACAGACATTCCACTCCCCCTTTCCAAACTAACTCACAGTACTTCCCCCTCCTTCTCTTATAAATCCTCCAGTGCTCTGTAGCTTTAATATTATTGTTTTTACACAAAGTGTTTCTCTTCTTCCCTGTTTTCTTACCTTGTCATTCCAAATAGATTGCAGCCTGGAATAACATCCCAGTCATTGTTTTCCATGTAACATGTCTCCATGACTGCCAGTATATCCAATCCAAATCAGCCTCTTCCATGTCAGCTTCTAAAACTGGAACTTTATTAATATAACCTGAGCATTAGTACATGCAGCTTTCTCTGTGGCCCTTTTTTCTCTTTTCTGTATCATACTTTAATGTTTGCCTGAAGACATTTACTTAACTGGAGGCTTTATTCATCCAGTCCTCCTCAATAGGTTAGCCAGTCTACTGCAGAAGACACTTTGCACCTTCTTTGATATGTGAATGGCATCTCTACTCAGCAGCTCTTAGAAAATTATACCATGTTCCAGAAAGCCAAAACGCTCTTGATGACAGCATCCATGAATTCATCTCTAGGATGCGAGTCTCTCAGCCTCTGCAGACCCTCAACAGGGAGGATTGAGGAGAACTGCACACTTATTTGCTTCATCTTCTCTCCCACACCCACAAAGTCACTTTTGATACACTTAGGTGGGGAATTGGCAATATCATTTATGCCAACACGAATGATCAGCATTGGATAATAGCATGCTTGAAGAGTCTTGGAAAACTCTCTACAGTCCTGGATCTTGGCACCAGGCAGACAGTACGCTCCCAGGGACATCGGGTCTGGATGACAGATGGACACCTCTGTACCCTTTAGAAGGCAGTCCCCAACCACCACTATCCTTTGCGCATCCTAGTTGTTGCTGACCCTACAACTTTGGGGTTTTTGATTTCTGGCACCTCCTGGGTCTAGGATGTTGTCACCCCTTCCACTTTCAGGGCTGCACACCAGCTCTTCATTTCTGGGAAGGTGGAGTAGGGGTGTCAGTTCTGCAGGCCCTGGTGCCATTTTCCTTTCTGCTGGAGATCTGAGATGCATGTAGAAAATTTTAATCAACATCTCTCTCTCTTCTTAGGACTCATCACCTGCTTTCTCAGTTCTTCCACTTGTTTCCTGAAGGATTAAACCTAGCACACTGAACTGGTTCCATACCCTGCATCTGGCTCTTTGAATGAATCAGAAGTGATAACAGAGGCAACAGTTTTGGTAACACAATGTTTCTCAGCCACACTTCTGCTATTGATAGATGTTGGAAAATATGAGAAAAAAGACCTACCAAAGTCCCTAACCCTGTCCTCAGCTGTCCTGTCGGTAAAACTAGCCTTTTTATGTGAAAATTAATACCTATGTTCAGATTTGCTGTACGTAGACCTATTTGATTGCTTATCTGTTATTAGGGTCTGCAACAGTTTACCTTATCTCTTCATAAGTACCCACTACAGACCACTCAGGCCCTCACAACTTTGGTGCCATCAAGGCCTCTGTCTTTTCTGTCATCACCTCCATCATGCTGAATGCATCTGGTGAAAACACTCTACTTCTGACACACTCCATCACTTTCAATCCTGTCACCGTCATTACCAGTCAGCAGTTCAATGTGCAGTCTTCATACTACGATAATTTGATATCATCCGCACCAAACTCTTCTTGTCAATTATACTCTATTCTCTCTTCTCTTTCATCTCTGTCCACCTCCAAGTCCTCCCCCAATCACACCTCCCCTTCGCAGCCCCATCCTCTTCAGTGCTTGCACTTAACTCTGAGTGTCATTTCCAGATTGTCTACCCCCTTTAGCTACACCCCCCCCCCGAGACCGATTTGCCATGCACTCCACCTCTCACACGAACTTACTCACATGCATGGACTTTCACCCTATTTCCTCAGCTGAACTGTTGAAGACATTGGCCTCTTCCCGCAAAACCACCTGTCCCTCAGACCCCATTTATTTATTTAAGATTTTTTTTATACCGCCTTCTTAGGTAATCAAAGTGGTTTACAGAGTAACCTCAACATGTGTTACATTGAACATAATAACAGTAACCTTGAACTAACTAGTGGAAGTTATGCGACTATTTACATATCGCCCTATATGCATATATACAAACATACGCATACACATATATACATATGCCTTGTCACGGGGTTCCCTGTGACACAAAGATTTTACGCCACTATGTAGAGACGTTAATGATCAAAGAGACCAGGTGGAGGGAAATAAAGGCTTTTATTCCCTGTTTAAAGCAAGGTTCAACTAAAAGATAATTCCAGATAACAGAAACAGTCCTTTGTCTTAAAAGGTACCAATATTCACTGAGCACTTAAGTGTTACTTCACAGTTAAGGCAAGTTTTTCCATAGTAGCATTCAATATAAGAAACATTAAATTACATTTCACTTATTCTTCTGTGGTATGTGGAGCATACAGACTTTGGAGCATAGGCAGTGCACCAATCACATTCCATTAACTCTGGCATAGGTGAGGGAACAGTGCTTGGGTAATCCACTTCCATAGATTCTTCTCCCCTGTACTCATTCAAGGAGCATTCACTGTCCCTGTCTATCTCAGCATGGTAGTTTAAAACTTGGGAGTCTGGCTTCCTATAGCCAGGGATTCTCAGGGCTGGTGGTAGTTTACTAAACCAGTCTTGATTCTTGTATCTCATAGAAGGAATACTTGTTTTAGTAGAGCTTTTAGTAGCACAATTATCACAGTCAATATTTAATGCCTCATACCTTGGCTTTGGTGAGTTAAAATCCACAGTGCTTCTTTTTCCTGCACCTCTCCCTTGGTAGCTGCACTTCTGCCTGCCAACCGGAGACCGAGGTGTGCTTCTAGGCAGTGGAATAAAACTTCTGTTGGATTCTCCTCTCACTCTGGGTAAAAACTTCTGTTGCCTATAAAAGTGCTTTTCCCTCTGAACAGGTGAAACTGGGCAATGATCCTCTAGAGATAATAAGCTTCTGTCAGAACCTTTCTCTCTGGTTCTTGGCTTTCTTCTCTCTATTCTATCTCCAGGCAAAGTATAGGAACTAGGCGTGGCAGACGCTCTCACCTTGGGGTAACTTCCACCAAACTCCCCTTGTACAACAGGATCAGTTTTGGCCTTCTGGCTTCCCACCTTGTGAGGTCTGTTTCTCCTCCAGCTCCCAGCTTTGCTTCCTTCACAGCAATCAGGCTTATCTCCTTGGTAGCCTCCAGGCTTCTCTGCTGTTTCTCCTTCTCCTTCTTCTACTACCAGCTCTACTCCTTCCCCGTTCTCTTCCTCTTTCTGTCCAGAAGCATTCTGCTCTGGCTTATAAAGTGAACGGTTACTGATGACTTCCTGGTTCCCTTTCAGCTGCAGGTCATCAGAGAGCCTAGGTTCATTAAGTGCGGCATGTCTGTTCCTGCTCCCTCTAGCTGTGCCTGGGGGTAACTGCACATCTAGTTCCTCTAAAGAAACAGGATTTCTTTTCTTCAAAACAACTTTATCAGTGCCCACATCATGACAGCCTATACATACCTAGCGAGGTATTCATTTATACACAGTGACCTATATACATAGCAAAGTTATGCTTATCAACTTATATACAAGGTAAATGTGTAATACTGTGTCTACTTCTACTCAGCTGTCTGAGCCCTTCCTTGCTCTTCTGCCCTTAATTCTTTCCATGCTCAACAATAGTCTTCTTTCTGGCATTTTTCCATCTCAACGGAAACAGCGTTGCTTAAGCCTATACTGAAGAACTCTGCTTTTGATCCCTCTGTCCCAGCTCACTACTGTCCTGTTTTCTCCCTCCCCTTTCTTTCCAAGGTGGTGGAAAAATTAGTCTTTGCCCAGCTTTCCATTCATCTTGATTCTACTCATGCTCTTCACCCCCGCTAATCAGGTTTCTGCATGGGTCATAGTACTGACACTATCCTTCTTTCAATCTTAAATGAAATTCACCATTTTCACGATAAAGGTGATATTTCTTTAGCAGTCTCTTTGGATCTCTCTGCAACATTCAACATGGTTGATCAGGTCATTCTGACTCGGCTGCACAATTTCAGAATTCATGGTACTGTTCACAATTGGTTTTGTTCTTTTCTATGTCAGCGTTCTTTTCCTGTTTTGGGAAACACTCTTCCTCTTCCACTGCCCTTCCTTTACCCTGTGGTGTCCCACAGGGCTGTGTTCTCACACCTCTTCTCTTTAGCCTCTTTCTGATTCCCCTCACTCTTCTCATTCAGCAGCTCAGAAAGCATAGTTACTCACCTGTAACAGATGTTCTCCAAGGACAGCAGGAATCAGTCCTCACATACGACGATGCCAACAGAGCCCTCGCGGAAGTATCTCCCCAGCTTTCAAAGAAAGCCTTTGGGAGATGCCACCATGCATGCGTGGTCCCCTTTCCACCCAAGGGTGCCATCTTACTCAGTCAGATGACATAGCTAGAGCCAACAAAAGAAGATGGCAAAAATAGTACAGCAACTCCAAGGGAAAGAGAGAGGGTTGTGAGGATGGATTTCTGCTGTTCCTGGAGAACATCTGTTACAGGTGAGTAACTAAGCTTTCTCTAGGAACAAACAAGAAGTCAGTCCTCACATACGCAAATCACTAACTACAGGCTACCGAGAACCCTTAGAAAAAACATGGTCCAGCTGCAAGCAGCTACAAGCAAATCTGAGGACAGACTCTGAAGACCCGTGTGTCCAGGGAGAACCATGGTTCCAGTAGCCTGAACAAGAAGGGCTGAAGGGCAGGAGTTGCCTAAACCCCGAACAGATTATGGAGTATGGCCTGGCCAAAGGCACTCTCCCATCAGGATTCCCTCTCCAGTCAGCAGTGAGCTGCAAGAATGTGGACTGAGGACCAGGTGTCAGCCCGGCAGATGTCTGCCATTGGGACAGATGTAGGCTTGCAACCGAGGTTGCCATAGCCCTAACACTGTACGCTATGACCAGATGCTTCAATGATAGCCCAGCCTGATCATGGGCAAAGGCGATGCAGTCCACCACCCAGGTGGACAGGGTCCGCTTGGTGACAGCCTCCCCTAGGTGACTGGGATCATAGGAAACAAAAAGCTGTGATGTCTTGCAGTTGCCCTGAGTATGCTGTAAGTAGAAGGACAGGGCCCTTTTGCAGTCCAAAATGTAGAGAATGGCTGCTGCCTTGTCGGTGTGAGGCTGTGGAAAGAAGGTGGGGAGGACCACCTCCTGGTTGAGATAAACAGCAGATACCACCTTCGGAAGGAATTTAGGGCAGGTGTGAAGTACGACCCTGTGCTTGTAAAACCTGGTTTAGGGTGGCTGGGCACCAAGCCCTGAAGCTCGCTGACTCTGTAGTCAGAGGTAAGCGCCACTAGGAAGGTCAGCTTCCAGGACAGGTAATGCAGGTGGCAGGTGGCCAAGGGTTTGAAAGGAGGCTTGGTGAGCTGCACTAGAACCACGTTGAGACCCCATAACACCAGAGGCGGCCTGATGAGAGGCTTAGAGAACAGCATGCCCTGTATGAATCTGGTAATGAGGAGTTGCACAGAAAGAGGCTTGCCCTCTATGGCATGATGGTTCGCAGCGAGTGTGCTCAGATGCACCCTGATAGAATTGGACTTCAGTCTGGACTGTGAGAAGTGGAGCAGGCACTGCAGCACCAAATGGATTGGGCAGGAGAAGGGATCTACCTGCTGCTCCGTGCACCAGACTGAGAATCTGCATCATTTAAAGGCATATGTCCATCTCGTGGCATTCTTACGAGAGGCAAGGAGGACTTCTTCCACCTCCTTAGGGAGGTTGAGGGATACTAGAGTAACCCATTCAGCAGCCATGCTGTTAGCAACGGGGATCCCAGATTTGGGTGGAGAATCAAGCTGTCCTCCTGGGTCAATAGTCCTGGGGAACTCCCCAGGGGAATCGGAGGTTCTGTCAAAAGATGGAGTAACAGGGGTAACCAAGGCTGTCTGGGCCACCGTGGTGCTACTAGGATCATGGAAGCCTTGTCCCGCTGGACCTTGAAGAGGGTCCGCGCAATCAGTGGTGTGAGAGGGAAGACATATGATAGGTCCTCCGTCCACGAGATAAGGAATGCATCTGTTGCTATCTAAGACAGATGCAGCTGGAGGCAGCAGACGCAGGACAGCTGTGTGTTGGCCAGATTGGCAAAAAGGTCCAGACTTGGAGTGCCACATAGGCAGAAAAGCCATTGACTGAGCTCCTTTGGGGTCCAAGCACCACTCATGTGATTGAAGGACACGGCTCAGCCTGTCAGCAAGGGCACTGTCCTGGCCCAGGGGGTAGATCACCCTGAGGAGCATTCCCTGACTGATCGCATATGAGCAGAGGGCTACTGCCTCTTGGCACAGGTGGTGGGACCCCTTGCCCCCCTTCTTGTTCAAGTAAGATACAGCGACCTGGTTGTCTGTTTTGATGAGCACCAACTGATGCTGCAGGTGGTGATCGCCAGGAAGATGGACCTGAGTTCCAACAGATTGATCCGCTGCTGGTTCTCCTCGAGGGCCCAGGTTCCCTGGGTGTGCAGTTCCTCACAATGGGCACCCCAGCTGAGCAGGGAGGTGTCCATTGTGAGGACCCTCTGGGGACTTGGGTGTTGGATGGGCATACCCATCTGCAGGTGCTGTGCATCCTGCCACCAGCTGAGTGACTCTGCCAGCAGGCGGGACACTGAGCCTCTGTCTCAGTCTTCCTATGGCCTGCATCCACTGTGAGTGGAGGCACCACTGAGCTGCCCGCATGTGGAGGCAGACATTTGGAACCACATGGACCATGGAAGCCATGTGGCCGAGGCGGTGAAGCATGGACCTCGCTGACACCATGTGGCAGCATTATACATCGGACACCAGGGCTCTGAGACAATCCTCCCTGTCCAGGGGGAGAAAGGCCCTAGCTTGTAGGGTGTCCAAGTGAGTCCCTATCAACTCCAGGCGTTGTTCTGGAGTGAAGTTGGATTTTTATTTTTATTTATTTATTTAGTATACATTTGTATACCGCTACTTCCAGCGATCAGCAGCGGTTTGATTACAGATTGGAAATTGTCAAATCATGACAGGAAATTTTTGAGGTATAAACACATTGATTAGACAGGAAAGCACAGCACACAGAGAACTATTTTACAGGGAACATGGGCTATGGAGGGTTAAGTGGCTTGCCCAAGACCACAAGGAGCACCTGTGGGACTAGAAACCCCAGTCCTTCCGGCCCAAGGTTGCTGTCCTCTAGTGGGATTTGAACCCCCGACCTTCCGGCCTGAAGTACCTTGCCCCAACCACTAGGCCACTCCTCCACTCCGATTTGGGGTGATTTACCACAAACCCCAGGTGATGTAAGAGCTGGACAGTGCGGGCTGTGGTCTGCAGCACTTCTGAGGCAGAGTCTCCTTTTACTAGCCAGTCGTCCAGATATGGGAAAGACGAAGGCCCCTTGGAGACAGAGGTAGGCGGTCATCACTGCTAGGCATTTGGTGAAGACTCTTGATGAGGAGGCTAGGCCGAAGGGAAGTACACTGTACTAGTAGTGGTCGCCTCAGACCACTAATCTTAGGTACTGTCTGTGACTGGGATGAATAAGGATGTGGGTAAAGGCATCCTTCAGGTCTAAGGAGCATAGCCAGTCTTCCTGCTGGAGGAAGGGCAGCAATGTTCCAAAGGAGAGCATCTTGAACTTCTCCCGCACCAGGAATTTGTTCAGGCTCCTTAAGTCCAGAATGGGTCTTAGTCCTCCTGTTCTTTTTGGGACCAGAAAGTATTTATTTATTTATTTAGGCAGATTTAATATACCGCTTTATCATTAAATCAAAGCGGTTTCCACATCATACAATCGAGGGGGGCACTATAGTGTGCAACATGCAGTGGAAACATCTGAATGAGTGTGTTCAAGGGGTGTGAGCGATTTGTTTGCTTTATATGCAAGTGAACTATGTACAGGTATTAAGACAACTGAGCTATATACAGTCTATATATAGATTGAAGGCTTCGGTTTGGTTAGGGCAGAGTCTAATTCAGGTGAAGTCCTTATAGTGATCCATGAAAAGCTTTGTTTTGAGCAGCTTTCTGAAATCTTTGAGGTCCGTGGCAGATCTCTGCTCGTCGGGGAGAGAGTGCCACAGGGTGGGTGCGGCCAGGGACAGAGCTCTTCTTGAGGTGTCCTGTCTGGATTTGGTGAATTCTCTTGGGGTGTTGATGGTGTCAGTGGTTCTCCTTCTTCTGGGTCTGGTGCATAGGTCTGCTTTGATGAGAGGTTGAAGGCTGTCGGCTGAGATGTTCTGTCTTATTTTGAATATGTTTAGGATAACTTTGTATTGTATGCGGGAGCTGATTGGGAGCCAGTGGAGGTGGTACAGGATGGGTGTGATGTGGTCATGTCCTGAGCAGCCTGTTATTATGCGGGCAGCAGTGTTCTGAGCCATCTGCAGTGGTCGGAGGGCCTGTTTTGACAGCCCTAGGTAGATGGGGTTGCAGTAGTCAAGTCTGGGATGATGAGCGTTTGACAGACTGTACGGAAGTGGTCCTGTGCGAGGATGGGTTTGAGGCGCCTGATGGTTCTCATTTTGAGGTAGGCATTTTTTGTGGTTCTGGCAATGTGGGCTTGTAGGTTTAGGTCCTTGTCGAGAGTCACTCCGGGGTATCTCACTTCGGGCTTTACTGATATTGTGATATCATTTAGTTTTATGGTGGGTGTCATTGAGAAGGTGGGGCTTTTTGATATGAATAGTGCTTCTGTTTTGTTGTGGTTTATGGATAGATTGTTTTCTAAGAGCCAAGTTGTCATTTGCTGGAGACAATTGGCTAGGTTGGAGTATTTATTTATTTAACAGTATTTCTAAACCGCCTTATCTTAATAATCAAGGTGGTATCACAGCAAGCAATCAGGTAAAGTGTGTGTGTTGTACATGCAGTGAGGATAAAACTTAGTTGTGTGAGGGATGTGTTGGGTGCTTGATTTGTTTGAGCTAAATACAGGGTGGGCTATTTACAGTGGTGCTAGAATCGTATTTTATATATATTCAGTTGTTTGGGAGGATTGGAGTGCTGTTATCCATTCTCTTAGGTTATGTGATGTGACCATAGTGCTCTATGAACAGCATGGTTTTCAGTTGTTTTCTGAAGTCTTTGAGGTCTGGAGTTGCCCTTAGATCGTCCGGTAGATTGTTCCATATTGTTGGAGCAGCCATGGAGAGAGCTCTGTCTGTTGTGTCCTTGCGTGTGTGCTTGTACTCATTTGGGGTGCTGACTCGGTTGCGTGTTTGACTTCTTCTGGGACGTGCGCTGGTCTCCGGTTGTATGAGCAGGTGGAGGCTGTTGGCTGATGTGTGTTCTTTTATCTTAAATAGGTTTATGATAGTCTTGTATCTGATGCGAGCAATGATTGGGAGCCAGTGTAAGTCCTTTAGTGTAGGTGTGATGTGCTCCTGCCTTGCGGCTCCGGATATGATTCGAGCTGCAGTGTTTTGTGCCAGCTGTAGTGGTTTGAGAGCTTGTTTTGGTAGTCCGAGGTATATCGGATTGCAGAAGTCCAGTATTGGGGTTATCAGTGCTTGACAGACTGTACGGAAGTGTTCTGGAGCGAGGAGTGGTTTCAGTCTCCTGATGATTCGCATCCTGTAATATGCTTTTTGGATTGTTTTGTCTATGTGTGGTTTGAGGTTGAGTTTACTGTCCAGAGTAACCCCAAGGTATCTCACCTCCGATCTTATCGGTATCGTGGTGCTTTGTATCTTTATGTTTGGTGGGTGTGTGAAGCTTTGGTTTCGAGTGATGATTAAAGCTTCAGTCTTGTTGTAGTTTATAGCTAGATTGTTGTTTTGGCACCACTTCGCCATTTGGGTAAGGCAGTCTGCTATCTTAGAGAAGTCCGGGTTTTCGATTGATATCGGGGAGTATACCATTATATCGTCTGCGTATATTGTGTATTGGATGTTGTTCTCTTTCATAATGTTGCATATTGGTTGGATGTAGATGTTAAAAAGGAGTGCTGAGAGTGCGGATCCTTGTGGTACTCCTTGTTGGACGTTTATGGGCCGGGAGGTGTCCTGTCCCACCTTGACCTGTAGCTGTCTTTCTGTTAGGTACGAGTGGAACCATTTTAGAGTGGTACCGTGTATACCAGTGTTCTTCAGTCTCTCCAGGAGTATATTGTGATCAACTGTGTCGAACGCTGAGGAGATGTCGATGAAGATCATTATAATTCCATTCCTGATGTCGTCAATTATTCTTATGATGCTGTCGAAGAGGTAGATCAGGAGAGTTTCGACTCCATGGTTGGGACGAAATCCGTGTTGGTTGTCGTCGAGAGTTCCGTGTTCGTCAATGTGTTCCTGAAGTTGTAGTTGAACCGTCTTTTCGATTATTTTTGCGAGGAAGGGTATGCTGGAGATTGGTCGGTATGCTGCTGGGTCCTTTTTGTCGAGAGAAGTTTTCTTTGTGATTGGTCTTACTGAGGCAAGCTTTAATTGCTGTGGCATGAGTCCTTGAGTGAGTGAGTTGTGTACCATTTTATGAATGTTTGGTATGAGGCTTGCTTTGGTGGCTTTGACCCATGACACTGGGCAAGGGTCTGTAGGAGCAGTGCTTGTGTTGATTGTGGAGATGATGTCTGATATCTGCTCTTTTGAGGGTGAGTGGAATGTGCCCCAGGTCTTGGGGTGGACGTTCGTTCTGTTGGTTCTACTGGGTGTTGAGCGCTCTGTGGAGTGAAATTTGTCTTTGATGTGGTCGGCGAATATCTGTGGCTCCACTTGTATTTCTCTTTCTGCTGCTTGCTCTTTTGTCAGGGTTTTTACTATTTCGAAAAGTTCTCTGGGTTTGTTGATGGAAGAATTTATCAGGTTTGTGTGGAATTCTCTCTTTGATTGGTTGATGTGTTCATTGTATTGTTTTTGCTTTGTTAGGTAAAGATGTTGGTCGGAAGTAGTTTTGTTTTTTTCTCCATCTCCGTTCAATTTTCCTGAGCTCCCTCTTTTCCTGTCGTATTTTTGCTGAGTACCATGGTTTGTTTTGTCTCTTGTTGTGGTGTTGTTTCTTGGTCCTGTCAACGGATGGTTTGGCGGCGTTAGCTAGGACATTGTTCCAGTTGGAAACTTGTTCCTCCAGGTCCTCTGAGTCAATGTTCAAGTGTTGTATTGTGGCCTGGATGAATTCGTCCTTGTCAAAGGACTTGAATCGTCTTTGTGTGTGTGGGAAGTTCGCTCTTTCGCTTGTCCAGTCTTCTTGTGATTGCAGATTTGTCTCGATTAAGTAATGGTCAGACCATGGTACTGGGGTGATGGTGGGTGTAGAGATTAGGTCTCTTGAAGTTAGGTAGTTTGATGCGAAGATGAGGTCTGGGGATGATCCTAGTCTGTGTGTTGGTGCATTGACTATCTGTGTGAATTGAAGTGATGACATTGCCTGAAGGAAGGCCTCTGCATCTTTTGTATTGGCGGACTTGAGGTTGAAGTCTCCGATTAGTAGTGCTGCTTTGTTGTTTGACGTTATGGCACAGGCTTCTTCGAGTATGAAGGCTAGTTCGTCGGGTGGAGCACGGGGTGCTCTGTAGGTTAGGCAGATTGCAATATTCTTGTTCTTGATGCTAATTGTGTTACACTGCTTTGTATCTGTGAGATTCAGTGTCTTGAACTTGAGTTCTGTTTTTGCTATTATTAGGACTCCTCCTCCACGCTTGTGGATGCGTGGGCAGTTGTATGCTGAGTAGTTGTTCGGTACTAGTTGGTTGAGTAGTACACTGTCGGTAGGGTTGAGCCATGTCTCTGTGATGCATATTATGTCTGGCTGTCGCTCTTCAATGTGGTCTACCAGAGTGTGTATCTTGTTGCAGATGGATCTGGCGTTTATGAGCTCAATTGATGTTTTCTTTGTGGAAGAGGTTGTTGCGACGTGTGCTTCCTTAGGGCCGGTGTTGGGGTTTGATTTGTGTCTGTTTTGTCTCTTTGTTTGGGAGGTTGCGAGTGTCTCTTTGTGTGTGTGTTGTGGACCTAGATATGGCAGTGCAGTTGGTGGGTACCATGGTGTGTTTGTTTGGGTGTAGTGGGGGTGTGTAGTTGGTGGGAGGAGTTGTGTGACTAGTAGGTATAGTGGGAGGAAGTATGTGGTGTGCATGTTGATAGCTTGTGATGTTCTGATAGGGCGACGCCTGTGTCCTTAGGTTTTCGTCTGTTGTTTGCTTTTTTGAGGAGAGCTGTACTTGTTGCAGGGGCTTGTCCTGGGGATGTGAAGTTGTATCTGTTGCGGTGCGGGAGCCTGTCCCGTGGAGGGAGCCTGTCCCTTGGATGTGAAGCTGTATCTGTTGCGGTGCGGGAGCCTGTCCCGTGGAGGGAGCCTGTCCCTTGGATGTGGAGCTGGATCTGTGGCGGACGCCTTGGTGCGGGAGCCTGTCCCGTGGAGGGAGCCTGTCCCGTGTGTGTGGAGCTGGATCTGTGTTGGTCGCCTTGGTGCGGGGGCCTGTCCCGTGGATGTGGAGCTGGGTCTGTCGCGGTGCGGGAGCCTGTCCCGTGGAGGGAGCCTGTCCCGTGGATGTGGAGCTGGATCTGTGGCGGTCGTCTTGGTGCGGGGGCCTGTCCCGTGGATGTGACGCTGGATCTGTCGCAGTGCGGGAGCCTGTCCCGTGGATGTGACGCTGGATCTGTCGCGGTGCGGGAGCCTGTCCCGTGGAGGGAGCCTGTCCCGTGGAGGTGGAGCCGGATCTGTGGTGGTCGCCCTGTTGCGGGGGTCTGTCCCGTGGATGTGGAGCTGGGTTTGTCGCGGTGCGGGAGCCTGTCCCGTGGAGGGAGCCTGTTTCGTGTGTGTGCAGCTGGATCTGTTGATGAACTCTTGGTCTGACCCACTATGGTACATCCCAAGTCCCTATGTTCTTATCTAGCTAAAGATGACATTGCTCTAACATAGCATCAGCACTGGCATATCTCTGGGTTTAAGGTATCAATCTGGACAAACATGGTAATACCAAATATGGCCTATAAACGATGGTAGTTAACAACACTGGCATATCCCTGGGTTTACAGTATCGATCTGGACAAACATGGTAATACCTAATATGGCCTGTAAACGCTGGAAGCTAACAACAGTATCCAGAGGGAACTAGTCACTAGAGTGCCCAACACTGATCTTGGATTCTAGTCCCAAACATGAATTTCTACCCTTTAAATTAGTATTTTTATGAGAGGCAGGAGGATAATCCTAGCTGTAGAGAGTGGTGCTGCTGCAATCAGATGATTTAAACAGAACTATACATTCAATTATTGTTAGGAGTGCAGTTAATTCATATAAGTAGTCTGGGGCGTCCAAGTTTATTGGGGTGAATATCATTATGTCGTCGGCATAGATGGTGTCTTGAATCTTGTGGTTCTTGATGATGGAACAGATTGGTTGTAGGTATATATTGAATAGCAGTGCGGAGAGGGATGAGCCTTGTGGGACGCCTTGGGTGGCTTTCAGGGGCCGGGAGGTGTCTGAGCCACATTTGACTTGTAGCTGTCTGTCGGTTAGGTATGATGTGAACCAGTTCTAGGCGGTGCCGTGTAGTCCAATTACTTGTAGTCTCGCTAGCAAGGTTGTGTGGTTCACTGTGTCAAATGCTGCGGAGACGTCTATGAATATCAGGACTCCTCCCATTTTGATGTTATCGATACTCTGGATCAGCTTGTCGAGGAGTTGTATTAGTAGCGTTTCTACCCCGTGGTTTGGTCGGAAGCCGTGTTGATTTGGGTCCAGGGGGGCGTGGGTGTCTATGTGGCTCTGTAGTTGGTACTGGACTGCTTTTTCGATGATCTTGGCTAGGAGGGGGAGGCTTGAGATGGGTCTGTAGGCAGCAGGGTCAGTTTTAGCTAGTGTGGATTTCTTGGGGATGGGGCATATTGTAGCTAGTTTGAGTGCGCTTGGCATTATTCCTGTGGTGAGAGAGCTTGTTATTATTTTGCAGATGTCCTGGATCAGATCTTTTTTTGTAGCTTTGATCCATGTTACGGGGCATGGATCGGTGGGGGCGATGCTGTAGCTGGAATAGAACCCCTTTCCCTCATGTGATGTGGTATGAGCTCCACAGCCCTGTCCCTGAGAAGGCTGACAATTTCCTGCAGGAGCAGGGCCTGGCGTAGGGGAGTCCGAGGGGGCTTCCCTGGAAAGAAGGGTGGGAGGCCTGATACAGATGAAGGAGATAACCCTCCATGACCACCTGAAGTGCACAGAAGGCAGTGGTGATGGAGGCCCACCGATGGGCAAAGTGAATCAGGCGCCCCGCTATGGGTAGTTGATCCCCCAGTGGATGAGAGGCTATGCTGTGAGAGTCAAAACACTGACCCAGGGTGAGCTGGGGCTGGTGTCTGGGGTTTGGACCCTTTAAGTTTGCATGGCCCCTAGCCAGCTGCCTTAGCCTGATGATCCTGCTGTGGGGTTTGAGGGGCCTGTTATGCGGGGTAGCATCAGTAAGGCTAGCCTTTTCAGTGGAAGGGAGGCCTTTTCTCTGATGGCTTCTTTCTTGGAAGAGTGGAAGTCTTCCTTGACAGCCGAGTTTTGGTCACATACTCCATTTTGATTTCCGCTGCCTTGTCCTCAATCATTTTACCAAAAAGGTTCTCACCAAGGCAGGGGACATCGAGGAGTTTCTCCTTGACCCATTGCTCAAGGTCTGATGCCTGGAACAAGACCTGGCGTCAGGCCCCAATGCCCCCGGTGGTCACCATCGCACTGGACTTGAAGTTATTGTAGGCTGCCTGGGACAAGTACTTCGAGCAGTCCCCGATGGACTTCATGAGGGTCTTGAAGTGTTGGAGAGGATCCCTGCTGTGACCTGCTAAGAAACCCCTAAGCTCCTTAGTAAGATCTCGGAGGAACATGTCGATATACGGTTGGAAACCTGTATATAGCATGCGAGCATCGAGCCCTGGTAACATGTTCATCCGAGGGCGTCGAGGATGCAAGACTCCCTGCCCGGGGGCACAGACGTGTTTGACTTTGGGCTTTTTTGCCGACGCATGGCCGACTCAACCACCATGAAAGCGTGGGGGAGCTGCGCCTTCCTGAAGACAGGGCCTCGATGGACCTGGTATATGGTGACCAGACATCGGCTCACAATGGGTACAGAGGAGGGTGTTTCCCACATGCGGAGGAGGAGGTGGTGCCCGACAATGAGGGGGATGGGAACCAAAAGGGCCTGCCTGGGTGGAATCTCATATTGAAGGACTTCGAGTTCCTCCATGCAGTGCCTTCCTCTGACTCTGTAGTAAAGGCAAGAGCCTTCGCCATATCCCAGATGAACTTGAGGAACGAGATGTCTTCTGGCGGAGAACGGTGCCTCGGCCCCGGCAGAGATGGATCCGAGGGGAGATCACAGCGGGTCAGTGACTCTGGCAAAGCCTCGTCCTCGAACTCCCCATCTGAGTAGTCCATTGAGGACTCGAGGCCCAGTGGCTCTCAGGGGGCATCAATGGTCCTGGTCTTCGAGGGAACATGGTCGGCACTTGGCCAGAGCCAGAGGCGCTGGCCTGAGAGTATCTCAGTCCCGAGAACCCCGAGTGGGATCGAGACTCATCGAGGATCGACTCAAGGCACGGGGCTCTCGAGGATCTCTTCGGCAGCCTGGGGAGTCCTAGCCATTGAGGTCCCTGCAGACTCCGTGGGTACACTGGTGGAGCTGGTCATCGCCGCTTTCTGCAAGGCCAGAAACGCAGTGTTCCAATGCCATCATCCTGGCCTCCCACTCCGGGTTGCAGCCTTCGACACTGATGCCAGGGTGACCGGCTCAGGCGTCGGGGAAGAGGAGTCCTTAATGGGACGGGCCTCAGTGGTCCAGGAACCTTCACCGGCGGCCTCGACGTCTGTCCTGGGGACCTTGGCCGGCCTCTCCCACTCCGATTCTTCGGAAGTCCTCCAAGGACTGTAGGACTGTGCATGAGATTTTCTGTGAGGGTCACCTTTCCAGGAAGAGGTCTGTGATGACGATGACTTCTTACATTCTCGCTCCGGGGAGCCCTTATTGGAGTGCCTGCATGCCCTCTCGGACACCGCAGAGGCTTTATGAGACTCAGAGGTCTCCAGCGGGGCCTTAGAGTGCACGACCAACGGGTATATCGGGGCAGAGTCTGACCTGTGGAAGATGTCATCCTGCTTCTGCCGGTGACTCTGGATGGCCTTAGCAGACATCTTCTTATACAGGGAACACGCCTCTGGGTCATGGTTGGCATCCAGACACCTGAGGCAACAAACGTGTGTCGGTGAGGGACATGTTTCTTGAGCACCGATCACACTTCTTAAATCCGGTGTCCACTGGGGGCAAAAAGGACCCAATCGAGGTTGAATATCCTTGACCCAGCCAGCGGTTAAAAAGGACGCGAAAATGCGTGGAGTGGAAAAATCCTAACAGGTTCCGAGGCCCGAAGCAGAGGCAATGGGTCTCGGAGGTGGGCAAAGGACCAGTGCTAACTGAAAAGCTACACAGAGGTGCACAAGGAAATCAACTTTTTCTGCAGAGCCCTTCAAACATACGTCTATCTTCCCCGGAAAAAAGGGAGACTGAGTAAGATGACACCCTTGGACAGGAAGGGGATCACACATGCGTGATGGCATCTCTCAAAGGTTTTTTTTTTTGTTTATTTATGCAATGTTTTAACAAAAACCAAGAAAACTGCAATTAGAAAATAGAGTACATAAAGAACATTAACAATGAAATCACAAAAAGAAATTCACAATCAAATATGGCTCTATATAGTCCACATGTTGGGGGAAGGAGTTTAAGAAAGAACTCCCCAGGGTAGGAGTGCCCTAGGAGAAAAGGAAGAAATAAACATAAGAAATCAGACAGCGTTGGGCTACCCCGGATATAACTAATCCTAAGGAGGGTTAGAACTTCATTCTGGCATATTTAACTGCTTTGATAATCACAATACATCGACACGGGAACCTAAGAAAGAAAGTACCCCCTATCTGAGAAACACCGGATTTATACAACAAAAATTGTTTCCTCCTCTTTTGGGTTTCTTTGGTTAAATCTGGGAACACAGAAATTGTAAGGCCATGAAAAGTTTCCAGACGCTTTTTAAAAAACAATTTCAAGAGCCAATCTTTATCGGAAACTAATGCACACTGAACTAGCAGTGTTGAAAAAATACAAGATCCCCTCCCACCCCCAGAATCCTCTAGCAAAGCAGTCACATTCAGAATATTAAAGTCCACTCCAGATATATTCTCCGATCTTTCAGCATTCTTCTTCCCAGAAGGTAAATAATAAACCTTGCTTAAAGGTGGAAGCAAATCACGTGGGACCATTAGAACTTCATGCAAATACTTCTTAAACATATCCAACGCTGCTATTCCAGCGACCCGTGGAAAATTAAGGAGACGAAGATTAGATGCCCTGGAAGCATTCTCCAATGACTCCAATTTATATCGAATGGACCCATTTTCCTTAGATATAGCCGCAGAAAGTGCGGATACTTGCTCCAGTTGAGAGCCTAGATCAGTAACCTGAATCTTCATCTGTGTACAAGCAGAAGAAACCACATCCAAACTATCAAGATTCTTCTGAATAGCGGCTGCATTTACCTGGATCTGGGAGGACAATGAAGAGGTCTGTGTGTTGATAGAAACAGATAGCGTGGCAATAGCCTCCCAAATTGATTCTAAGGTAAACACCTTAGGTCGAACCAAGGAAAAGGAACCCGCTAATGGAGTTGAGACAGACAAAGGGGATAATCCTCCTTCCTCCGATATCGCCTCCAGATCCTCCCTTAATTGCTCAGGGGACAGCAGAGCCCATACCTCGGCAGAAGCTCCCTCTGTAACGCCCAACGCCTCCACTTCAGGAGACAACTGCGTTGAAACCACCGGTACAGGCTCTGAAGCAGCTGGGCGCAGCGGCGGAGTCCTCACTTCCGGAGAGAGAGATGTTTCCACATCCAGCGAAAGCGGCAAAGTCTCCCCACTCGCCGATTTCAAGCCGGCTCGAATCTCCTGCTTCTGATCCGAGGTTAGATGGACAAAACTGTCCATTGGACCAGAACTGGGTGGTTGGGGCTCAGAGGGAACAGCCCGCAACTTTCCCTTACGTTTAGGCATTGAGTCACCAAACAAACACCGCGGCCATCTTAGAAGAAACTCCTCCCCCCAGTGCTCTCAAAGGCTTTCTTTGAAAGCTGGGGAGATGCTTCCGCAAGGGCTCTGTCAGCGTCGACGTTACCCATATGTGAGGACTGAGTTTCTGCTTGTTCCTGGAGAATCTCTGCATACTATTACATAGATGATATCATCCTTCTCTTTCACACTACTCCCTCCTCCCCTGATCTGCATCCACTGAACACTTGCCTCTCTGATGTTTCAACCTGGCTCACTCAAAATTTTCTTCATCTTAATCCTGCTAAGATTGCTGCTATTTGGTTCCCCACTCACGGCTGCTCCCCTTTGCTCCTTCCCTTCCTTCTGGCCCTATCCCCTTGGTTGACACACTTTGTTATCTTGGATTTATTCTGGATTTGGTACTTTCTTTTCAGTCTATCCTCTGTGCTTTGATTCATCATTCTTTCCTTTCCCTTCATCACATCTGAACTGTTCATCCATTTCTTTCGCCCGCATCTCTTACTACTCTACTCCTCATGTTGGTTATATGTCTAGACTTGATTATTGCAATGTGTATCTTGGTTTTCCGCAATCTCAACTTCAACTCTTACAAATAGTTCAGAACACTGCTGCCCACTCACTCTTCCCGTTATGAACATATTATCCCATTGTTGATCCATTTCCTGCCGATACTATCTACCTCCAACCTGTCCCACGTCTTCTCCGCTCTGCACACGGTAACCGTCTCTTTCTTCCTTCTCCCTCCCAGGCCCATCTTGAGCTCACCCGACACTCCGCATTTTTCTTTCTCATTTCCACACTCCCTCCGTATTGAATCATCCTTTCCACGCTTTAAAACACTTCTCAAGACACACCTCTTCTGTCAGGCATTTGATCTTCCCCCGCCCGCTGATGGCTCTGGCCTTCCCCTGTCTGACCCTCCCCCGTAGAGCGCTCTGTCGCCATTAATCTGGAAATGTTCCTTCCATTCAGTTAGCAATTATTTCCCCCCGGCTTGTTACCCAGGCCCCCTTACGTGTCCCCCCTCTATCCCATTCTATGACACCTCCTTTTTTCTTTCCTTTCCTGTCTGCTTTTGGCATTCTTTTTCCTTTTCTGATGCTTTTCCGCAGCTACCATTTTGTTTTGTTGTACACCGCCCTGACGCTTCGGCAAGGGTGGTATATCAAATCTTGTGAATAAAGATAAGGCATTACACACCAACACTCCCACCTACTTCTCTGATGTTTTGCATTTCCATACCCCTCAACGTGTTTTACGTGATATACATCTGAACAGTCTCCACTTACTATCTGCATCCCAAGCACGGCTTGAATCCTCCGCTCTCTATTTCCTTGGCCCTGTCCTGTGGAACTCACTGCCCTCCCCTCCATTTAGAGTCTTCCTTCCTACAGTTTAAGGCTAAACTTAAGACACATCCCTTCCAGCAGGCTTTCGATCTCCCTCTCTCACCCTTCTGACTCTCTCTCCTCCCTCCCTGATATTCCTTATTAGTTTCTCTCTTGTGTGCATGTATGGCTTTCCTGCACACTAATGGCGTTCCTTTTAACTCACAAATTTTTAATTTCTGATTTTATTATTGTAAATCACCCTGTTACTTGGTTAAAGAGCACTATATCAAGTTTTAAATAAACAAACAGAACACAAAATGTATTTATTTATCTGGGATATGTAGTATAGCACATTCCCTTTGTGGAATTACCTCAAAGATTTAAGATATTACTAATTAAAGTCCTCTGAAATATACTTTGTCTATTTCCATAGAATCTAAATTTGAATTAATAATCCTTAATTTCCTTCCCAAAAATAAAACCAGCTAATCCAGCCCTTTAATTGGAGGATTATAACATTCAATTTATGCACATACATGCAGAAAGTACGTGCCCTCAAGCTGGCCTAAGTGTTAGCATCTACATCGATGTAGGTTCTTTCGTGCTTATGCTAGCATTGTTATGCATGGATTAGGCACAACATTATAAAAATTACCCATATGAATAGTTTTCTTTTTTCAGCTCAATTTTTGGGCCAGAAAGATTCTAGTAGATTGTGGTACTGTGGTTCGGAGTTGAGGATGTGTGATGCGGTGTGTGCCTTTGAGTCAGTGCTGACTCCTGGCAACCCAGCAGCTCCTGGGTTTTCTTGGCAGTGTGGCCGGAAGTAGATTGCCAGGCCTTTCTTCCAAGGCAATGGACGGTTAAGTGACTTAAGGATGTAAAAGATACTTAATCCATGTTAGGGTCATGAAGGGAGACCTTTGCAGATTTTGATAGCACCATTATCTGAATTATCTAAGGCAAGCACAGAGAGGTAGAAAGTGGAAGAAACAGGATACATACTTACATAGGTGTCAAACCTGTCCTGGAGGGCCACAATCCTGCCAGGTTTTGGGATAGCCCTAATGAATATGCATGAGATATATATGCATTAGAGATATCCTGCCAACCTGACTGGTTTGTGGCCCTCCAGGACTGGATTTGGAGACCACTGCTTTACACCTCTGTCATTTAAGATGGTGAGTGGGCAAGGTACAGATGTCCTAGACATCAAAAGGGTAGCTAGAATGTGTCACATTCATCCTCGATTCTCACCACCACCAAAAAGCTGTCTAATGGACAATATTTTGGTGGTGGTGAGAAGTGAGGAGGAATGTGACAAATTCTATCTAACCTTTTTGATGTCTTGGACATCTGCACCTTGCCCACTCACAATCTTAAATGACAGAGGTGTAAAGCAGTGGTCTCCAAATCCAGTCCTGGAGGGCCACAAACCAGTCAGGTTGGCAGGCTATCTCTAATGCATATATATCTCATGCATATTCATTAGGGCTATCCCAAAACCTGGCAGGATTGTGGCCCTCCAGGACAGGTTTGACACCTATGTAAGATAAGTCCACATCCTTTACCAAGCTACTAAAGAAATAAGCTCCAGATAAACAAAGCTCTGAGGTTCAATTGCATGCAGTGGTAGAATGTATCTGACATAAATGGGAGAGTTTTATCTTTTTTAAACAGGCACCCAGAAAAGCCTCAGAGACACACAAGTCCTCTGCACCAATTTATACCTGCTCAGAAGGTATAAATATGTGCATTTACAGTATTCAACTCGTTCAAGCCATAGTATTTTCAATAACATCATATGGATGCGAAAGTTTGACAGTGAAAAAGATAGGAAGAAAATTGATGCCTTTGAATTATGGTGCTGGCGGTGAATACTGTGTATACCATGGACTGGAGGTGTAGGTGGAGGAGGTAACCCTCCTTGACCACTTGTAACACCCAGGTACTAGTGGTGATAGCTGACCACCTGTGGGCAAACAGGGCTAGGCTGACCATCTGTGGGCAGCAGAGGACCCCCTGGGGGTGTGAGGGTCACACCCAGTCAGTCAAAAGCTTCCCCCTGGCTGGGCCTGAGCCGATGCCTGGGGCTTCGGGGCTTTTTGCTTTCTGGGACCATGTCCATGGCTTTTTTGTTACTGGGCCTGCTAAGGGCCTAAGAAGGCTTGGAAGTGCGCAGTATTTATTTATTTTATTTTATTTACATTCTCTTATATACCGCGCTATTCTGCATCAGTGCGGTTTACATTGAACAAACTGAAATTACATTGAAAAGAGCATTATAACTTGGAGATAACTATTTTACAGGGAACATGGGCTATGGAGGGAACATGGGCTATGCAGTACTACTGAAGCCCCCTTTCTTCCTCGGAAAGAAGTGCTTTTTCCCCCCATGGTCTTCTTTCGTGGATGCACAGAGTTATTTTTCAAGAGTCTGGTTCTCGTCACATACTCGGTCTCTATCTCTGCTGCTTTCTCGGCCATGGGTTTTCTGAACAGGTTTTCACCTGTGCAAGGGACATTGATTAGTTTGTCCTGTACCCATTGTTCCAAGTCAGACGACTGCAGCCATGCCTGGCATTGTGCCCCAATGCCTGCAATGGCTACCCTAACTGATGACTCAAAGCCATCATAGGCTGCTTGAGACAGGAACTCTGAACATTTCTTTATTGCCAAGGTTAGGGTCTTGAACCTTTGTAGGGGTTCTCCATCGAGGCCTGCGAGAATCCCCCGAGCTTCTTTGACAGTTCCTTCAGATACATGCCGATATAGAGCTGGCACGAATGGATTCGACATGTTAGCATTGAGCCCAACAAGTGGGGTTTTTGACTCTTAAGCCGGCGCATGGCTGACTCCACAACCATCGAGTTGTGGGGGAGCTGGGCATTTGGAACCCAGAGCTCTGGCATACCTGGTACATGGCATCACGGCACCTGCTGACAAATGGTACAGGCGCCAGTGTTTCCCACATCTGGAGGAGCAGGAAATCAAGGATCAGGAGCACTGGGACTGTAAGGGTTTCCTTTGGGGGTGCCTCGTATTGGAGTATCTCCAATTCCTCAGTTTGTGGGTCCTCCTCAGCCTTGGTCTCGATAGCAAAAGCCTTGGCCATATCCCTCACAAAATCGAGGAACACAACATCCTCTGGTGGGCAGCAACATCGGGTTGCTGGGGGGAGACAGGTCCAAGGGCATGTCACGGTGTTGCCTCATGTTAGGGGACTCTTCGTCCTCTGTCTCCCATTCGGACTCAAAATCGGAGTATGAGTTCAATGCCGCATGATCATCTCGGTCGAGAATCACTCTTTGCGGTGTAGGACCTCCGGAGGACCATCGGTCCCAGCTGCAGGTGCTTGCCAGGGAAGACCAGTGTTCCAAGAAACGGGACCGGGGCCTCTCTAGAAGCCGGTGGCACTTGAGGACAAACTTGACGTCCGGGGAAGCCCTCAATGTCGAGGGTCCCAACGTCGGGGTCAGATGAACTGGACATAAATGCCCACTGCATGGCCACTAGGGTAGAAATACTGCTCTCTAGGGCTGCCATTCTGGTCTCCTTACCAGTTGGCTCTGCAGCATTCTAAAATAGAACCTCAACAAGAAACTATGGGTCTTCCCGGAGGGGACTCTAAAGATTTATGAATTTTGGGCACGAGGTAACATCAGACCCTTCCTTGGTATTCCGCCGGGCTGATAAAGGCGGAGCGTTAGTTGTGATGGATTCTCAAGTATATTTACAACAATTATTGGCTCATATTCAAGACACTTCGATATATCAGCTGTTAGATGCTGACCCCACAGTGGGGTTAAAGAATCATATTCAGTCTCAAATTGATGAAGCATTCCAATTAGGCTGGATTACTATAAGAGAGAAAAATGTTTTGGTGACAGCTCATCCCACAGTTCCTACGCTGTACCTCGTGCCCAAAATTCATAAATCTTTAGAGTCCCCTCCGGGAAGACCCATAGTTTCTTGTCGAGGTTCTATTTTAGAACCACTTTCTATATTTTGTGACACGTTTTTGAAAATTGAGGCTAGAGCAGTTCCATCTTTTCTGAGGGATTCCACTCACTTTTTACAGGTCATCTCTGAATTCCATGTCCCTTTGGGAGCTTATTTGGTGACTTTGGACGTCACCGCTTTATATACTAATATCGACCAGGTTGAAGCACTGGACTTACTGGAGCATTCATTTCAGGCGGCCCCTAGTCGACTTCCACGATCTTTTCTGCTAAATCTAGCACGTGTGGTATTGACCCAGAATTATTTTTTGGTAGAAGGGAATTTTTATAAGCAAATTTCCTGTATAGCCATGAGGGCAACTATGGCCCCGTCTATAGCTACCCTATATATGGGCAAAATGGAAGAGACGCTTATTCAATGTTCCTCACTATATCAACATGTGAAACTTTGGAGAAGATTCTTAGATGATATTTTTTTCATCTGGACATCAGATCAGTCCACTCTCCAGGTTTTTATTGACTGGTTAAAACCAGTTAAAATCTAACATCACTTTTACAGCGCATGTTGCTACAGACAAGATCGAATTTTTGGATATGATGGTTATGGTGGAGGATGGAACATTGAAATCTACACTGTATCGCAAGCCAGTGCAGAGAAACAGTTTGCTCCATTATTATAGCTACCACCCTGTTCCCCTTAAACGGGGTCTCCCTTACGGACAGTTCTTACGTCTACGTCACCTTTGTCACTCCATTGGAGAATTTAAGACACATTCGTTTGAATTAACTCATCGATTGTTGGCTCGGGGATATCCTTTTCAGACGGTCTCTCAAGCTTATCGTAGAGCTAAATACACACATCGAGAATGGCTACTGGATCCCCAATATTCCTCGACTAGAACATCAGACGAGGATCCGTTGGTTGGAGTGCTGCCATACAATGAAAGGAGTTCAGCAATAGCAAAAATTTTACGTTCTCATTGGCAGATGTTGACTTTACACGATTGTTTCCAACAACCCTTGCGACTGACATTTACTCGGGGAAGTAATTTGAATAACCAGTTGGTAAAAACAACCTTGGCTATAGATCGACCCATTCCATCAGGACAAGAGGGGGGCCATTTACCCTGTAATGAGTGTCCCTATTGTGAGGGGACATCTTCAGGGGTGTTCTTGGCAACATCCTGTCACCTGCCAAAGATATGTTCGACGATGGAAGACGACTTGCCTCACCACACATGTGGTTTATTTATTGACATGTCCTTGCGGTCTCTTATATGTAGGGCGTACTATTCGTTCTATGCGCCTACGTTTGGGCCGAACATGCATCCCGGATAAGGAATAGCGTCTTGACAGCTCCGTTAGTGGAACATTGTGTGGCGGAGTCCCACAGGTTTGAGGATCTGAAGTGGACCATTATTGACCATGTTCCCTCTGATCCACGGAGGGGTGATCGAGAACAAAAACTACAACGTCTAGAACAGAGATGGATTTTTGAGTTGCATACGATTCACCCCCGTGGTCTGAATAGGGACATCGATTGGATTACCATCTTATGACGTTGACTCGTCGGCTGATCATTCTATCCAAGTTTTTGGACCAATGGGCAGCGGGGATACCTCTGACAGTGAGGCTTTCCCCGTTTCCGGTTGGCCTTCTTCCATATAAAGTTACGATTTGTCAGGGCCATTGACAATTGATTACCCACGGCTGCAATGACGGCGTTTTTTCGTTGCATTTTTGAACGGTTTGAGAGCATTTGAAGCAGGGCGCACACCCGAAACGTGCACGTCTGCTGCACCTCAACGATTAGCAACGTGGTTGAAAATGAATGAGGAGTCTTATGATTCAGAAGATAAGTACTTGTTTTAATAACACTATGGTGAATTATTGATAAAATAAAAGCAGTCTACCGTCTGGAGGGGGCTAGGGGAACAGTTCTAGCCTCCCCTCGGTGGGCTTCGACAAAACAAAATTTACATTTTTTGGTGGGTTTCTTTCTATGGTGGTTTTTATTGCAATTTTGGATTTCCATCATTGAAGAGGGTGTTTTTTCCATTAGTCAACATCATTTGAAGGCAAAAAAGAACTGAGGGAAACATATGTTACTGTAGACTGCCACACATTCCAGGAAAGGCTTTCTGGGTTTTTCTAGAACTCTCTAGGAAATGGTCTGTGCTGGCACTGATTAATCCTGCTTGATTTGCAAGACCTCTATAGTATGAGGACATCTTTACTGAATTAAAGGTAGCATACAACCAACTTATTAGTGAGACAATATTTCTCAAGCTATTTATTGTTATATACCCTCCACTAATTGCTTTACAATACAATTTCAGAGATATTTAGCAAACAAATTAAACTTCTTATCAGATTTTTAGACATTAGGAATATGGAAAGCCAGAAATGATCAGAGTACCTTTCGCGTAAGTATTCCATTTCCTCTTGTCTGATCCTCTCGCGCTCCTGATTCTGGAAGTCCACAATGAACTTGGGATATTTGTTAAATATGGGATATTGCCCCTTAGTAAGAGGTACAAAATCTTCCAGAAGATGCTTGGGATGGATGTCTGCTGGGGTGGCCTCCATGAGGTGGTAAGCTTCTTTAATAATAGTATTAACATCCAAGGTGTTCCGGTGATGGAAGAAATACTATAAAATGAAAGATGCAATTATCTTCTGACAGACTAGTTCACTTTAGAATAAGTTTACACTTAGAAAAAGGCATCTGAATAACTTTGAAGTTACCATATTTTAGCTAGCAATTTGGTAAAAGGCCAACATTTTAAAATTTGTTCCACATACCTGTGTCTTGAACCTTGATACCAAATGGCGACAGTCTCACAGGGCCGGCCTGTCAACTAGGCGGCCACATAAGGCGGCAGATCTCTGTGGGTAGCAGGCCATGGTGCTTTGGCAGACATGGCCTGCTGCCCCCATTGCGCTGCCCTTCCCCCTCCCTGCGCTGAGCTGTGCCGTGCTGCCGCCTCCACTGCTGCTGAATCTGGCGGCAGGGGGGATGGATGGATTGGCAGCAAGCCATGTGCTTTGGCATACATGGCCTGCTGCTTCTGACCTCCCTCCAACATAACGTTTCGGGTTCAAAAGTGGCAGGCCATGTATGCCAAAGCACATGGCCTGCTGTCCAGCTGAGCCTGCCCCCTCTCGACCCCACCACCGGAACTGGTGGTAGCATGGCTCAGCATGGGGGGGCGTGGCTAGACATGCGAGGGCAGAATGACTGAGGCTTCTGCCAAGGACGGCAGAAACCCTTGTGCCGGCCCTGCAATCTCAGTGCCAGATTTACCACATAAGGTGAAATTTTCTTTATGTTAGTTTCCTTTCCTTGAATCACACTAGACATATCCAGATTCGTGTTATGTTCTCTATCCAGCAGATGGAGGCAGATGGAGGGTACTGGCAAGTGGTGATAAATGGCTCTCATCACCAGAACAATGGCCCTGAGCTCCAGCAGGTTAATCTGCTGCTGGCTCTCCGCTAGGAACCAGTTGCCCTAAATGTGGAGTTTCTCGCAATGGGCACCCCAGCCCAGCAAGGAGGCATCCTTGGTAAGGATCCTCTGGAAATTTATGGACTGGAAAGAAATGCAGGTGCTATGTGGCCTGTGGCCTGCAAGTGCTGTGTGGCCTGCCACTAGTCAAGTGAATCCACTAGCTTGCGGGACACTAAGTCTTTGTCTCGGAGCCTGCCTGTGGCTTGTGCCACTGGGAGTGGATGCACCACTGGGCTGCCTGCATGTGAAGGTGGGCGTTGGGAACCATGTGGACTATGGACACCATGTGGCACAGCAAATGGAGCATGGACTGTGCAGACACTGCGTGGCAGTGTTGCACCTCAGGGGCTAGAGACATGAGGCGACCTGCCCTGTCCAAGGTGAGAAAGGCCTTGGCCTGTCCAGTTGAGCCCCTATGAACTCCAAGCCCTGTTGCAGAGTGAGGTGGGGCTTAGGGTGGTCTATCACGAATCGAAGATACTGTAGGACACTAATGGTATGGGCCATGGCATGTTGCACCTCAGTGGTCATATCTCCCTTTACAAGCCAGTCGTCCAGATATGGGAAGACGAAGGCCCCTTGGAGATGGAGGTAGGTAGCCACTACAGCCAGGCCATTTGGTGAAGATTCTTGATGCGGAGGCTAGACTGAAGGGTAGTATTCTGTATTGGTAGTGGTCATCCCCGACCATGAATCTTAGATACTGCCTGTGGCTGGGATGAAAACGTAGTTACTCACCTGTAACAGGTGTTCTCCGGGGACAGCAGGAATCAGTCCTCACATATGGATGACGTCGGCGTCTAAGGAGCCCTCACGGAAGCATCCCCCCAGCTTTCAAAGAAAGCCTTTGGAAGATGCCACCACGCCTGCATGGTCCCCTTCCCGCCCAAGGGTGCCATCTTGCTCAGTCAGATGACATAGCTAAAAGACGGCAAAAAAATAAAAGATGGTAAAGGAGCCAACTCCAAGGGGAGGAGGGAGGGTTGTAAGGACTGATTCCTGCTGACCCCAGAGAACAGCTGTTACAGGTGAGTAACTACATTTTCTCCGGGAACATGCAGGCAATCAGTCCTCACGTATGGGACTCCCCAGCTACAGGCTAACGAAAGCCCAAAGCAAAAAAGGGACTCCCTCACGGGGAGCCGCAAGCAGCAGCAATTGAGTCTGTGTCACAGACCGCAGTAGGACCCCTATGTCCGGTGAAACTGGCACTCCGGCAGCCTGAACACAGAGGGGTCAGAGGGTAGGAGTTTCCCAAACCCCAAAAAGGTTATGGAGCACAGCCTAGTCGAAGGCACTGTCCTGTTGGGACTCTCTTTCCAGGCAGTAATGGGCTGAGAAGGTATGGACGGAAGACCAGGTGGCGGCCCGTCAGATGTCCATCAGGACAGAGTGCAAGTTTGCCAATGAGGCCGCCATGGCCCTGACACAGTCCGCAGTGATGCGGCCTTCCAGTGGGAGTCCCGCTTGCTCATAGGCGAGGGCGATACAGTCCGCCACCCAGGTGAACAGCGTATGCTTGGTCACCGCCTGTCCAAGCCCACTGGGGTCATAGGAAATAAAAAGCTAAGAAGCTTTGCGGTGGCCCTGAGTGCGTTGGATATAGAAGGACAAAGCCCTCTTAGTCCAAGGTGTGAAGGACCGTCTCCGCCCGACTGGAGTGAGGTCTTGGAAAGAAGGTAGGGAGCAGTACTTCCTGGCTGAGAAGAGCGATACTACCTTTGGAAGGAATTTGCAGTGCGTGCGAAGCACCACTCTGTTCTTGTAGAACCTGGTATAAGGATCCTCTGCCACTAGGGTCTGAAGCTTGCTAACTCTGCGAGCAGAGGTGAGCGCAACTAGGAACACCATCTTCCAAGAGAGGTAGCGAATGTGGCAGGTAGCCAGAGGCTTGAAGGGCGGGTGGATGAGTGAGCTGCTCCAACACTATCTTGAGGTCCCATTCTGTTGCCGAAGGGCGAATTGGGGGATTCGATAGGAGCAGGCCCCAAAGAAAATGGGTCACCCAGTGCTGGACCGAGGGGCTTGCCATCCACCGGGTAGTGGTGTGCCGCCAAGGCACTAAGGCGCGTCCGGATGGAGTTAGACTTTAGCCCGGATTGTAAGAGGTAGAGAAGGTACTGAAGCACCAGTCCCACCGGGCAGGAGAATGGGTCGGCCCTGTGCTCGGTGCACCAAGCCAAAAACCTGCACCATTTGAGGGCATAAGCCTTCCTAGTAGAGGCCTTGTGAGAGGCCAGCAGAATCTCTTACACCTCAACCAAAAGGCTGAAAGGGGCCCGAGTCACCCTTTAAGCAGCCACACTGTCAGCAATAGGGACCCCAGGATGGGGTGCAGAAGAGAGTCCCCCAAGGGGATGGGGGTCTCCACCATCAACCAGAGGAGCAATGGGAACTACATTGCCTGGGCCACCGAGGGGCTATCAGGATGAGCGAGGCCCTATAACAGAGGGTCCTAAACAAGGTTTTCAGGATCAGTGGCATGGGAAGGAAGGTGCACATGAGACCCTCCGACCATGAGGCAAGAAACACATCCACTGCCACTCTGGAGGGATGGGCCTGCCGGGAATAGAAGCAAGGCAACTGAAGGTTGTCTGGGCTGACGAACAGGTCCATCACAGGTTTCCCCCAGATCTGGAAAAGCAGATTGGCTACCCTGGGGTCCAGTTGCCACTGGTGCGTCTGGAGGACTCTGCTCAGCCTGTCCTGGCCTGGTAGGTACACTGCCCACAGGAAGATACCGTGTTGGATTGCATACGAGCAGAAGACCACTGCCTCCCGACAGAGGGCACGAAACCCCATGCCCCACTGCTTGTTCACACAGAACATCACCACCTGGTTGTCTGTCCGGAGACACCACTGTGCAGCCCTCATGTGGAGGTGAGCATCTGGGGTGACGTGGACCGTGGAGGCCATGTGTCCAAGCAGGCGCAGAAGAAGCCGGGCTGGCACCGAGGGATGGTACTGTATTTCCCGTGCCAGAGTCCTGAGGCCTTTGACTGGAGAATGTCATAAGAACATAAGATATGCCATACTGGGTCAGACCAAGGTCCATCAAGCCCAGTATCCTGTTTCCAACAGTGGCCAATCTAGGTCATACGTACCTAGCAGTTTCCCCAAAAGACACAGGTTCCACAATGCTTGTACTGGGTCAAGCATTGATATACTGGGTCCCTTCTTAATGATGGTTTATGGACTTTTCCTCTAGGAACTTGTCCAAACCTTTTTTTAAACACAGCTACACTAACAGCCTTTACCACATCCTCTGGTAACAAATTCCAGAGTTTGATTACACGTTGAGTGAAAAAAAAAATTCTTTTATTAGTCTTAGTTTACCCTGTGGCTTCATTGCATGTCCCCTAGACTGTCAATATTCTGATAACGTAAACAATCGATCTACGTTTACCCGTTCCATTCCATTCATTATTTTATAGACTTCTATCATATCTCCCCTCAGCCGTCTCTTTTCCAGGTTAAAGAGCCCCAACCTTTTTAGCCTTTCTTCATAGGAGTATCCTTCCATCCCCTTTACCATTTTGGTGGCTCTTCTCTGAACCTTTTCTAATATCGCTATATTCTTTTTAAGATACGGCGACAGAATTGCACACAATATTCAAGGTGCGGTCTCACCATGGAACGATATAGAGGCATTATAATATCTTTTGTTTTATTTTCCATTCCTTTCCTTATGATACCTAGCATTCTATTTGCTCTCTTGGCCACCGCCGCACACTAGGCCGAGGGTTTTAACATGGTATCCATGACGCCTAAATCTTTTTCCTGGGTGGTGGTTCCTAATGTGGAACCTTGCATCGTGTAACCATAGTTTGGGTTGTTCTTCCCTAGGTGCATAACTTTGCACTTGTCCACATTAAATTTCATCTGCCATTTTGATGCCCAGTCTTCCAATTTATCAAGATCCTCTTGCAATTTTCCACAATCCTTTTGGGTTTTAACAACTTTAAATAGTTTTGTGTCATCTGCAAATTTGATAACCTCACTCGTTATTCCACTTTCCAGGTCATTTATGAATATGTCAAAAAGCAGCGGACCCAGCACAGGTCCCTGGGGTACACCACTATTCACCTTTCTCCATTGGGAAAATTGGCCATTTAGCCCTACCCTCTGCTTTCTAACTTTTAACCAGTTCCTGATCCACAGTAGTACACTGCCTCCTATCCCATGACTCTTTAGTTTTGCCAAAAGTCTCTGATGAGGGACCTTGTCTAAGGCTTTCTGAAAATCCAGATACACTATATCAACCAACTCACCTTTGTCCATCTGTTTATTCACACCTTCAAAAAACATAACAGATTAGTAAGACAAGATCTTCCTTGTCTAAAGCCATGTTAGTCATGGCCTAATGGGAGACAGCTATCTACATGCCGAGTAATTTTATTCTTTATGATGGTTTCTACCATTTTTCCTGGTACTAACGTCAGGCTCACCGGTCTGTAGTTTCCCGGATCACCCCTGGAACCCTTTTTAAAAATTGGTGTTACATTGGCGATCCTCCAATCTTCAGGTATTAGAGATGATTTTAATGATAGTTCACAGATTACTAATAGCAGGTCTGCAATCTCATATTTCAGTTCTTTCAACACCCTTCGATGTATACCATCCATCCCAGGTGATTTGCTACTCTTCAGTTTATCTAATAGTTGTAATACATCTTCCCAATGTATCGGTATTTCCTTCAATTCTTCCGCACCTTTAAATACCACTTTAAATACCACAGTGTCGCGCTTTGCCCTGATGAAATCCAGACACTGTATTGGGAGGAGGCGAGACTTGGGGTAGTTTATGAAAAACAACAAATGCAGCAGAACCTAGATGGTGCATGCGGAGGCTTGTCGCACCTCTGAGGCCGTGCCTCCCTTTAAGCCAGTCATCCAGGTAGGGGAAGACAAAGACCCCCTGGAGGCAAGGGAAGGTGGCCACGACTGCCAGGCATTTTGCGAAGACTCATGGGGTGGTGGCCAAGCCGAAAGGGAACCCTTTACTGAAAAAGTTTGCCCCCCCCCCCACTATGAACCGCAGGTACTGCCTGTGGTTGGGGTGAATGAGGATGTGGGTTATAAGCAATCTTGAGGTCTAAGGAGCACAGCCAATCTCCCTGCTGGAGGTATGGCAGCAATGTTCCCAGGTTGAGTATCTTGAACTTCTCCCTCACCAGGAATTTGTTGAGGTTGCGCAGGTCGAGGATAGGCCTTAGGCCCCCTGTCCTCTTTGGTATGAGAAAGTACCTGGAGTAGAACCCCTTACCCTTTTGAATGTAAAAACAAGGAATCTTTAATACCAGCAGCGCTGGCTGCATGAAGAGGAACCAACTGAGATTCCATTTTAGAGAAGGCCAAATCAATAGTTGATACTTTCTCCTCAAGATGCTGTAGAGCCACCACAGCATCCTGAGTGAAGGTAGAAAGGGAATTAAATTTAGAAGACGGTGTGTAACCTTAGGTTTTTAAATTTTCCTCAGTCTCCATTACTTTCTGCTAAGATCTTGTTGGATAAGTATCTTAAAGAAATATTGGCCATTTCTGATGTCATCGATGTTACTCAGATTTATTACATCCCCTCCTCCTCAAAAAAGGTTAACTTAGTGGAAGGTGACCTGGACGAGGTGGTTCCCTCTATTTCTAACCTCACTGTCTTTATTGAAGACTCCTTAGAGATTATTTCTCTGCAGTCTACCCTATTGGTCACCTTCTCTTCGGTGGTGGCCAAGCAGAGTATACTCAAAGCATATTTCCGTGTGAAAGCTGTGAAGTTTTGTGGGCAGGTTGTCAATGTTTTCCCAGATGTATCACGTTCCACCCAATTGCGGCGTAGGCAGTTTTTATCCTTGAAGCCATGTGTGATAGCAATGGGTGCCATGTTTTTCCTGAGGTTTCCTTGCAAGTGCGTCGTCAATTATGACGGCGCTTCCTTTATTTTCGTGGACATGATGCGCCTGGAGAAATTCTTGACAGACAGACAGGGTTTGGTGGTGGATAAGGTAGATAGACTATAATTCCCCTTTATTGAGTGGGTCTTTTGATCTTGGTTTCTGTATGATTATACTTTGTTTGTTTAATTATCTAATTTTGCTCCCATGATATGGACTATATTATTTGTGTTTAATTTCCTGTTGTACATTACTTGGATCGAATTATCTCGATCGGTGGTTTATGAATTTTATTTATTTATTTTTTTGATCTTTATATTTGGTGGAAAAATAATAAAATATATTTCACTAAAAGAACCCCTTACCCTTGAGATGGTGGGACACCATCTGTTCCACCGCTTTGTTGTCGAGAAGACCTGCCAACTCCTTCAGTAGAAGGTCCCGGTGGAGGGGAGACCTGAGGGGCTCTCCCGGGAAATAAGGGGGAGGTGTCCGAGTCAGGTGTAGGAGGTAACCTTCCCTGACCACCCGAAGTGCCCATGAATTGGTGGTGATGGCCAACCACCTCTGGGTGTCCCCCTGTGGGCTGCTGATCTCCTTGGGATAGATAGGCTATGCTCAAGGAGTCAAAAGCTCTCCCCTGGCTGGGCCGGAGCTGGGGCCTGGGGTTTTGGAGCTTTCTGCTTACGAGGACCATGCCCATGTCCCTTGGCCTGCTGACCCTGTTGGGGAGGCCTGAAAAGGTGGATAGTTTCTGTAAGCAGCCCCTTTCCTCGGGTAGAAGGACTATTTACCAGAGCCTTTCCATCAGGGAGGGGCAGCAGTCTTTTTTGAGAGTCTGGTCCTCATCATGAATTTGGTCTCCAGCTCAACAGTCTTGTCGGTCATGGGTTTGTCAAAGAGATTCTCTGCTTGGCAAGGGACATCAACCAATTTGTCCTGAACCCACTGTTCGAGGTCGGACTACTGTAGCCAAGCAATGCCCGCCACCGCTACTCGAGATGCTGACTCAAACCCATCATAGGGTAGTCGAGACATGAATTTGGAGCACTCATGACTGCCTTGGCCAAGTTCTTGAACTGCTGCAAGGGTTCCTCGGAGAGACCAGCTGAGAACCCGGCGAGTTCCTTCGCAAGGTCTCCCAGGTACATGCCCATGTACAGCTGGTAGGCATGGATATGGCCGATGAGCATTGAGCCCTGTTAGCACTTTCTGCCGAGGGCGTCCAGGGTGAGGGATACCTGACGGGGGGCACCGAGGAGTGCATCTTCTGGCTTTTCAGCGGACGCATGGCAGACTCCACCACATGGAGTTATGCGGTAGCTGTGACTTTTGGAAGCCCAGGCTCCGGCGAACTCGATACATCAAGTTGAGCCGTTTGCTCACCACTGGTACCGACGCCGGTGTCTCCGACATCTGGAGTATCAGCCGGTCCAGGATGGGAGGAATGGGAACTGTGAGCGATTCCTGTGGAGGAGCCTTGTACTGGAGGATTTCCAACTCACCCGTCCGATGATCCTCCTGCGACTCGGTAAGGAACGCCAGGGCCTTTGACATATCCTTGACGAAATCAAGGAAGCCCATATCCTCTGGCGGGGACTACAGATGGGGAGCCGAGACAGGAGTCGGATGGGAAGTTGTGGTGGTGATGTGTATTGGGGGAATCGTCATCCTCCATCTCCCACTCTGAGTAATCAGTTGAGAACTCATAGGAGAGCTGCTCAGTGGGCCTTGGGGCTCCCGATGCTCTGCAACTAGTGCCCGTCATACTTGCTGGGGAGGATCGCGGTCCCGTCGAGCAGGCCTTCAACCACGACCTCAGCCAAGGATCGGCTCGGCCTCAGGGGACGTTTTGGATGTCGAGGCCCTGGTGGTCGGGGCGGATGAAAGGGTAATGCTGGACAACAGTGCCCGCTGCTGGTCCATGAAGGCAGACGAACTGTGCTCCAGGGCCGCCATTCTGGACTCCAGGCCAGAAAATTCCACAACTTTTGGCGCTGACACCGAGGGACTCGGGCCAGATGCTGACTCCGCCGAAGGGGAATCCTCAAGGATGGTGTCTGGGGACCAAGGCCGGTCCGAGGTCGAGTCCTTTCGGGGTACCTTTGTAGTCTGCTCCATCTCCAAAGCCTCAGATGAGCGCCTCGGAATGCGGGACCAGGCTTGGGAGGCACCCGGCCAGTCAGAACCATCCAAAGATGCCGCCTTCGAGGGTTTCTTCTTCCTGGGTTCCCTTGAGGGAGACCCCCTTTCTGTGGACCCACAACAGGGCTCGAGTTCTGAGGATTCCGCCCGAGGCCCTGGCCTTCGGAGGCACCGGGGACTCGGGGAATTTCCTAACAGGGGCTCTACAGATCAACCAACAGTAAGGATTTAAGGGTTTATTTTATAATATGAAATTGCTAGCTTTCTGACTGGGAGCTCTTAAAAGGGTTTTTTGTATATTTTTAAAGCAAGGTTACTTTATTTTTGGTGCTTTAGTGGAACTTTACTTGAGCACAGTAGGTTGCTGAACTCTAGTAACCTCCTCAGTTTTAGGAACTGCTAACACCTAAGCAGGTGTTAGTTCCCTCCCTACCGACCCCAACTCACACCCACCCCTAGTGAGCATCTTGCTTTATAGGGCACCTACCCATTTAACAAATCACAGCGAATTGGATCAGCACATTTTTAATATAATTAAAGAAATTTAACTGCTTTTTCTCTGAAAGGACAGCTGGGAAACCGGCTGGAACTTGGTAGATCTCTCTCTTTTGCTTTAACAGATACCTAAGCTCCACGAACAGAACAATGGCTGGGAAAAATCGTATCGCTAAAGCTGTTGCTCCCGTTACAGCCTCTGCCTCGGTCCAGACAGAGGTCCTAATGCCAGTTGAAGGACCAGTTCCATGTGCAGGGTGCCTACATGCTGAAGCTCTGAGGAAACAAGTGGAGGAACTCAGAGAGGAGGTGGCGAGGCTGAGGAGCATTCAAGACAGTGAGAAGTACATTGATGAGATGCTTCTTGCAGCAACCAAGCTCTCCAGCACAGAAGATGGGTGCCAACAGAATGTCGATGGTTGGACACAAGTCACCAGGGCCTGCAAAATCACCAATCCAACTTCTCCAGCCCTTGAATTGAAGAACCATTATGTAGCCCTGGAAGTGGAGGAGGTGAAAACATCCCTGGAAAGGGAAGAACCAGAGTACAAGTACCCCAAAGTTGCAGAATCAGTGACCAGAAGGAAACGAAGGGTAGTGGTGGTTGGAGACTCTCTTCTGAGGGGTACTGAGGTGTCCATCTGCCGACCAGACTTGATGTCCAGAGAGGTATGCTGTCTGCCTGCTGCCAAAATCCAAGATGTTACGGAGAGTTTGCCAAGACTCATCAAGCCCACTGACTATTACCCAATGTTGCTAATCCATGTTGGAACAAATGATACTGCCATGTATACCTCGGAACATGTCAAAAGTGACTTCATGGCTCTGGGACAGAGGGTGAAGCAGTTAAGTGCACAGGTGGTGTTCTCTTCAATCCTCCCTGTTGAGGGTAAAGGCCAAGGCAGAGAGGCTCGCATCCTGGAGATGGATGCATGGCTGCGTGGATGGTGTCATCAAGAGCGTTTTGGTTTCCTAGACAATGGGATGCTGTTCCAAGGGTTGCAGAGCAGAGATGGCATCCATCTGTCCAAGAAAGGTCAACGCGTCTTCGGTAGTAGACTGGCTAATCTACTGAAGAGGGCTTTAAACTAGATTCATTGGGGATGGGTGAAGAAAGCCCCCAGGTAGGTGATACATTAAATACCTTTATGGAAATGGGTAACAGGGGTAACATATGTAAAGCAGTGTGTATAAATGCCCGTAGCATGGGAAATAAGATCCCTGATGTTGAAGCTTTGGTGGGAGTGGCTGACTTGGATTTAGTGGCAGTTACAGAAACATGGTTAACAGAAAACCATTATTGGGATGTAACTATACCTGACTAGACTTTATTCAGAAAGGACAGGGTAGGAAGAAGGGGAGGAGGAGTGGCACTATATGTAAAACCTACTATTAAAGCTATGGAATTAAAGAGCTTAAAAGGGAGAGAGAAGGCATTGTGGGTTAAACTAGAAAGAGGGAAAGAGAAATCTATTTACATTGGTGTGATATACAGACCTCCCTCACAAGAGGAAGAGGTAGACAGAGAGTTAATTGAAGACATACACAGCATTGCTAGGAAAGGGGAAGTGCTACTGATAGGAGATTTCAATATGACAGATGTTGATTGGCACATTCCTGCTGCAGTATCATCTAGAAGTAAGGAGATCCTGGATTCTCTACAGGGAGAACTATTCAGGCAATTGGTAACAGACCCCACACGTGAAGGGGCCACACTGGACTTGGTGCTTACCAATGGTGAAAGTGTTTCTGATGTTGTAGTGGAAGATCATTTTGCATCCAGTGATCACCAGATGGTGTAGTTCAATATTAGGACTAGGGCTGTTAGAATCCATTCAAAGGTGAGGATCTTAGACTTTAGGAAGACTAACTTTGCGAAGATGGGCCAATACCTCAGGAAGTCGTTAGTGGGATGGGAACAGCTGGGGGATGTAGAAAAACAGTGGGCAAAACTGAAAGGGGCTACTTTAAGGGCAACCAACCTTTTTGTTAAAATGGTAAATAAAGCTAAAAGGAAAAGGAGACCGCTATGGTTTTCGAAAGAAGTAACTGAAAAAGTGAAGAAAAAGAGGGAGGCCTTCATGAAATACAAGAGATCACAGAAAGAGGAAGACAGGCATCTATATTTGGAAAAGCTTAGAGAAGCTAGCAAAGTAGTCAAGAAGGCAAAGATTCAAGAGGAGGAAATAGCCAATGCAATAAAATGGGGGGATAAGACATTTTTCAGATATATTAGTGAGAAGAGGAAGGGCAAAAGTGGTATTGTCAGACTCAAGGGTGCAGGGGAGGAATATGTAGAAGCTGATAAGGATAAAGTGGAATTGCTTAAATATTTTTTTTCTGTGTTCACAGATGAAGAACCAGGAGCAGGACCTCAGAAAACACCCACAAATAGGAACAGAAGCGAGGGACATCTTGAACAATTTTCAGAAGTCTGTGTTTGTGAGAAACTAGCTCAACTTAAAGTAGACAAAGCGATGGGACTGGATAGGATACACCCTAGAATACTGAGGGAACTTGGGGATGTTCTAGCAGCTCCACTGACTGACCTTTTCAATGCCTCGTTGAAGTCGGGAGTGGTGCCAAAGGACTGGAGAGAGGCTCATGTGGTGCCTTTACACAAAAGCAGAAGTAAGGATGTGGTTGAAAACTACAGGCCGGTTAGTTTAACTTCGGTGGTGAGTAAGTTATTGGAAACGCTGCTGAAAGAGAAAATAGTGAGGTTTCCGGAGTCCAGTGGATTACAGGATCTGAGGCAGCATGGATTCACCAGAGGCAGGTCTTGTCAGACAAATCTGATTGATTTCTTTGACTGGGTGACTAGGGAGTTGGACCGAGGGAGAGCCCTAGATGTGGTGTATTTAGATTTCAGTAAAGCCTTTGACACTGTTCCTCACAGGCGACTTATAAACAAACTGAGCACCCTAGGGATGGACCCTAAAGTTACTGCTTGGGTTAGAAATTGGTTGGGTGGGAGGCGACAAAGAGTACAAGTAAATGGAGCTCACTCTGAGGAGAAGGATGTTACCAGTGGTGTGCCCCAGGGATCTGTCTTGGTCCGATTCTTTTTAACATCTTTTTTAGTGATATAGCGGAAGGGCTGTCGGGTAAGGTTTGCCTCTTTGCGGATGATACCAAAATCTGCAATAGAGTAGACACCCAGGAAGGTGTAGATAACATGAGGAGGGATCTAGCTAAGCTTGAAGAATGGTCTAGAATTTGGCAGCTGGGATTTAATGTTAAAAAATGTAAGGTCATGCATTTGGGCTGCAGCAATCCAAGGGAGCAATATAGTATAGGGGGTGACGTACTTTTGTCCACTAAAGAAGAGCGGGACCTAGGCGTGGTTGTGTCTGATGATCTTAAAGTAGCTAAACAGGTAGAAAAGGCGACGGCAAAAGCTAGAAGGATGCTTGGGTGCATACAGAGAGGAATGGCTAGCAGAAAAAAGGAGGTGATAATGCCTCTGTATAAGTCTTTGGTGCGACCTCATTTGGAGTATAGTGTGCAATTCTGGAGACCGCACCTTCAAAAGGATGTGAACAGGATGGGGTCGGAGCAGAGGCTGGCTACTAAAATGATTAGTGGTCTTCATTATAAAGCATATCAGGACAGACTTAAGGATCTTAATATGTACACCTTAGAGGAAAGGCAGGATAGAGGTGATATGATTGAGATGTTTAAATACCTCTGTGGCATAAATGTTCAGGGAGAGAGCCTCTTTCAATTGAAAGCAAGTTCTGCTACGAGGGGACATGGGATGAGGGTGAAGGGAGATAGATTCAGGAGTCATATGCGGAAATATTTCTTTACGAAAAGAGTAGTGGATCCGTGGAATAGTCTCCCAGTCAGGTGGTAGAGATGAGGACAGTAACTGAATTCAAAAAAGCGTGGGACAAACACAGAGGATCTCTAAAGGTAAAAAGGGGACTCTTGTAGTTGTTGATGTGGAAGGACAGACTAGATAGGCCATGTGGTCTTTTTCTGTCATCATATTTCTATGTTTCTACGTTTCTAATATCTTGTCATGCTGCTGCTGGTGGCTCTTGAAGGCCTTGCTGAACTTCCTTTTGCAGAGACCACAGGCTTGCTAGGTAGTGAAGTGGCCTGAGGCAGCGGAGCCAGCAGTCGTGTATGTTGCTTAAGGACATAATTTTAGAGCACCGATCAAACTTCTTAAAGCCACTGGTAGCCATGGGAGAAAAAAGTGCTCCTGCGAAGTCGAAGATTCTCTGGGCTACCAGTTGGAAAAAAGGCATGAAGACGCCAAAGAAAAGAGAAGAACGAAAACTACAAACACAGACCCGAACTCTACACCGAGACAACGAGGTCGGGTGGCGGGAAGAGTACGGGGTTAAGTATGAAAACTCAGAGAGAAAAATCAACTTTTTCCAGGGACAAGCCAGACAGACGTCTGAAGGGCTCCGCGGAAAAAAGGAGACTGAGCAAGATGGCACCCTTGGGCGGGAAGGGGACCACACATGCGTGGTGGCATCTCCCAAAAGCTTTCTTTGAAAGCTGGGAGGATGCTTCCGTGAGGGCTCTGTCAGCGCCGATGTCATCCATATGTGAGGACTGACTTCCTGCTGGTTCCCGGAGAATGAGGATGTATGTATAAGTATCCTTTAGGTTGAAGGAGCATAACCAATCTCCCTGGCTGGAGGTATGGCAGCAATGTTCCAAGAAAGAGCATCTTGAACTTCTCCCGCACCAAGAACTTGTTCAGATTTCGCAAGTCTAGGATAGGCCTTAGGCCCTCAATTCTTTTTAGCACCCGAAAGTACAAGGAGTAGAACCCCTTGAGGTGGTGGGGTAATGGTTCGACGGCTCTGTCCATGAGGAGACCTGCAAGTTCCTGTAAAGCGTAGTTACTCACCCGTAACAGGTGTTCTCCAGGAGCAGCAGGAATCAGTCCTCACATAAGGGTGACGTCGGCGCTGACGGAGCCCTCGTGCGAAGCATTTCCCCAGCTTTCAAAGAAAGCCTTTGGGAATGCAGCGGCCTGCGCAGTCCCCTTCCCACTCAAGGGTGCCATCTTGTTCAGTCTGATGAGACAGCTAAAAGGCAGCAAAAATCAAAATGAAGGATAGGACTGCAATTCCAGGGGAGGAGGGAGGGTGGTGAGAACTGATTCCTGCTGCTCCTGGAGAACACCTGTTACAGGTGAGTAACTACGCTTCCTCCGTGACCAAGCAGACATATGGGACTCCCCAGCTCTAGGCTACCGTGAATCCAGCGCCGAAAAAATGGCTCCCTCTCAAGAGCCTCAGCATCCATAAGAATTTTCTCTGAGAATGCACCCCATACAGTAGCCCAACACAAGGGCCGGAGGGTAGGAGTTGCCTAAACCTCAAAGTAATTACGGAGTACCGCCTGGCCGAAAACACTGTCCCGCCGGGACTCTCTCTCCAGGCAGTAATGGGCTGCAAAAGTCTGGCTTGCAGACCAAGTTGCAGCCCGGCAGATCTCTGCCAACGGAACAGAGCGGAGATGAGCTATTGACGCGGCTTTCACCCTGACACGGTGGGCCATGACACGACCCTGCAAGGGGAGGTCGGCTGCCCTGTACGCCCAGGCGATGCAATCTGCTACCCAAGTGGACAACATATGCTTGGAGACAGGTAACCCCATCCTATTAGGATCAAAGGAGACGAAGAGCTTAGTAGCCCTTCGATGCTCCTTCGTACGTTCTATGTAAAAGGACAATGCCCTTTTACAGTCCAGGGTATGCAAGACTGTTTCAGCCCGGCTGGCATGCGGCCTGGGAAAAAAGCTTGGAAGAACCACCTCCTGATTGAGATGGAAAGAGGAGACCACTTTTGGGAGGAACTTGGGATGGGTCCTGAGGACCACCCTGTTCCTATAGAACCACGTGTACGGTCTATCAGAAACCAGAGCTTGTAGTTCACTCACACATCTGGCCAAGATAACAGCCACCAGGAAGAGCGCTTTCCAAGAGAGGAAGCGCAAATGGCAAGTAGCCATCGGCTCAAACGGTGGGCGAGTAAGTTGCTTCAAGACCACGTTCAAATCCCACTCAGTTGCCAGTGGACGAACCGGAGGCTTGAGTAGAAGTAGACCTCTGAGAAATCGGGACTCCAAGGGGTGAATCAACAGACTGTCCGTCCACCGGTGAGTGGTGCGCTGACAAAGCACTGAGGTGGACCCGAACAGAGTTAGACTTGAGGCCTAGGTCTGAAAGGTGAAGTAGATACTGCAGTACTACTGGCACAAGGCAAGAGAAAGGATCTTCATTGCGCTGAGCACACCATACCATAAACCTACGCCACTTGAGGACATAGGACTTTCTGGTGGACTGCCTCCTAGAGGCCAAGACCACCTCCTCAACCTCCTTAGATAAAAGTAAGGGAGCTAGTACTATCCTTTCAGCAGCCAGGCCATCAGATTGAGGGACCTGAGATTGGGGTGCAGAAGGGAACCCTGTTCTTGAGACAGGAGATCGTATTGCAGCCCCAGAGAGAATGGAGCTTCCACCGCCTACTGCAGAAGAAGCAGGAATCGCGGCTGCCTCGGCCATCTGGGTGCTACCAGAATCACAGAGGCCTTGTCCCGGAGGATCTTAAACATAGTTCGGGCCACCAAGGGCGTGGGAGGAAACACATACAGGAGGCCTGTAGACCAAGAGATTAGAAAAGCATCTGCTGCCATCCTCAGGGGATGCGGCTGTCTGGAGCAAAACCTGGGCAGCTGACGGTTCAGTGGACTTGCAAAGAGATCGATGGATGGAAGTCCCCATCTGAGGAAGATCTGCTGGACCACCAATTGATTCAACTGCCATTCGTGGGGCTGGAGAATGCTGCTTAGCTTGTCTGCTACGAAGTTCTCCTGACCAGGTAGATAAACTGCTTTGAGAAACATGCCCTGTCTGACCGCAAAGGAGCAAAGGTCCAGTGCCTCCTGACATAGGGGCCTGGACCCTGTGCCGCCTTGTTTGTTCACGTAGAACATTGCTACCTGATTGTCCGTCTGAACTAGGCCAGACTGTTGAGAAAGAGCATAGCAGAAAGTTTGCAGAGCTAAGCTGATTGCTCGCAGCTCTAAAAGGTTGATCTGCTGTGTGGTCTCCCGAGGAAACCACAGGCTTTGAGTGCACGTGCCTTGGCAGTGTGCTCCCCCAGCCCTTTAAGGATGCATCTGTCGTCAGCACCCTGGTGTGTGCTGGGGCCTGAAAAGGTACGCCCTTGAGCAGGTTTAGCAGATGTAGCCATCACTGTAAGGAGTTCAGAAGTTGTCTGGACACCTTTACTCTGTCTCAGAGGTCGCCGGTGGCTTGGGTCCACTGATCTCTGAGGCACCATTGAACAGCCCGCATGTGCAAACGGGCATTCGGGGTCACATGTACCGTGGATGCCATGTGGCCCAGAAGCTGCAGGTAGTGCCTGGTAGAAACATGAGAATGGCTTTGGAACTGTTTGGCCAACTCCAGCAGTCTGTGGGCCCTGTCCTCAGGCAAGTAAGCTCTTGCCTGCAGGGTGTCTAGCCTCGCCCCTATAAACTCTAGGTTCTGAGAAGGGAGCAAGGTGGACTTTGCATAGTTTATGACAAAGCCCAGATGCTGAAGAAGAGAGACTGTGCGAATAGTGGCCTGTCGGGCCTCCTGGAATGATTGGCCCCTGATGAGCCAGTCATCCAGGTACGGGAAGACAAAAATCCCCTGATTTCTGAGAAAAGCCGCCACCACTGCCAGGCATTTGGTGAAAACCCTGGGGCAGAGGTCAGGCCAAAGGGAAGTACCCTGTACTGAAAATGGTTTCCTCCCACCACAAATCTGAGATATTGTCTGTGGTCTGGATGGATGGATGAGGATGTGAGTATAAGCATCCTTTAGGTCTAAGGAGCATAGCCAGTCTCCCTGCTGGAGGTAGGGCAGCAGTATCCCAAGGGTAAGCATCTTGAACTTTCCCCTCTCCAGAAACTTGTTCAGATTTTGCAAGTCTAGGATAGGCCTGAGGCCTCCTGTTCTCTTTGGTACTAGGAAGTACCTGGAGTAGAAGCCTTTCCCTTCCAGGTGGTGTGGCACCAGTTCTACTGCCTGTTCCTTTAAAAGACTTGCCAACTCCTGAAGGAGGAGGTTCCTGTCTAGAGTGAGTCTTGGAGGCTCCCCTGGATAGGAGGAGGGGGTAGCTGGTGGAAATGGAGCATATAGCCCTTCTGGACTATGCTCAGTACCCAGGTATCCCCTGTGATGGCTGGCCACCTGTAGGCGTACAGGGTCAGCCGACCCCCAGTGCTGAGTGGAGTCACCGGTGGAGAAGAAGCTATGCTGTGAGAGTCAAAACCCCACTCCCTGCTGTGCAGGAGCCAGAGTTTGCGGCTTGGGGGTCTTCTGCCTACGGGGCCCATGTCCCTGCCCCTTGGCCTGCTGGCCCTGTTGGGGAGCTGGAGAGGTCTGATATTGAGGGTACGATTTGTAGGCAGCACCCTTCCTTGGGAAAAAGGGCTTCTTTCCCAAGCCCTTCTTTTTTAAGAAAAAACTAAAAGGAGCAGTTGCTAAGGTTAAAGACTTACATCAAGCTTGGGTATTGTTTAAAAATACTATCTTGGAAGCTCAGACCAGCTGTATTCCACGCTTTAAGAAAAGTACTACTACTACTATTTAACACTTATAGAGCGCCACGCACGCAGCGCTGTACAACTAACCAACAAGAGTCAGCCAGAATACAAGAGACAGTTCCTGGCCATCAGAGTCATGCTCATCGGAGCTTACAATCTAGTCAGAACATTACAGAACATTGGTTGGATTCATGCATGGGTCGGATTAGTGCAAGGCACAGTGTAGTCAATACAATTTGGTCATGGGAGTTGAGGGGGGTTAAGATAAGATAAGGATAGAAGTCAGGATCTGAAGGCGACGGTGAAGAGATGAGTCTTCAACCCGGATTTGAAGAGGGCCAGGGAGGGTGCCTGGCGCATAGACACAGGTAGGCTGTTCTAGGAGTGAGGTGCAGCAAGGTGAAAGGAGTGAAGTCGGGAGTTAGCAGTGCGGGTGAAAGGCATAAATAGAAGTAATTTGCCAGCAGAGCGCAGGTTCCGAGAGGGGATGTAGGGAGAGATAAGAGATGAGAGGTATTGAGGGGCCGCAGAGTGAATGCATTTATAGGTCAGTAGGAGAAGTTTGAATTGGTTGCAGAACTGGAAGGGAGTCAGTGAAGCGACTTGAGAAAAGGAGTAATGTGGGCGTGGCGAGACTGGCGGAAGATTGGTCGAGCAGCATGATTTTATATGGAGGTGGCTGACGGGGAGACCAGCAAGGAGTAGGTTTTTTATTTATTTATTTTATTTAACAGTATTTCTATACCGCCTTATCTTACAATCAAGGCGGTATCACAGCAAACAATCAAAAGGAGTGGTCAAGTTTTTTCATGCAGTGAAGGGTATATCGTGATTGGTGTGTCTGATGTGTTGTGTGTTAGATTAGGTGGAGCTATGTACATTGTGCGCTATAATACATCGTGTGCTATAATACATTCTTCTATACATTGTGTGTTATGAAACATCGTGTGCTGTTATATATTCTTTTATGCGAGGGTCGGGGGGTAGGATGGTTGTTCTTGCTAGTTAGATCATGTGACATATCCATAGTGCTCTGTGAATAGCGTTGTCTTCAGCTGTTTGCGAAAGTCTTTAAGGTCCGTCGCTGCTCTCAGATTGTCTGGGAGGGTGTTCCAGATTGTTGGGGCAGCCAGGGAGAGTGCTCGTTCTGTGGTGTCCTTGCGTGTTTTTCTGAAGTCTCTAGGGGTGTTAACACGGTTGGAGGTGCCTTTTCTTCTTGGGTGTGTGCTGGTGTCTGGTTGTATGAGGGTGTGAAGGCTGTTGGCTGATGTGTGCTGTTTGATCTTAAATATGTTTATGATTGTTTTGTATTTGATGCGTGAACTGATTGGGAGCCAGTGTAGGTCTTTCAGAATGGGTGTGATGTGTTCCTGTCTTGTTGATCCAGTTATTATGCGGGCCGCCGTGTTTTGTGCTAGTTGTAGTGGTTTGAGTGTTTGTTTTGCTAGTCCAAGGTAGATTGGGTTGCAGAAGTCTAGTATGGGGGTTATTAGAGCCTGGCATACGGTACATAAGTGTTCGGTGGCGAGAAGGGGCTTAAGTCTTCTGATGATTCTCATCCTGTAGTATGCATTTTGGACTGTTTTGCTTACGTGTGGCTTGAGATTCAGTTCATTGTCCAGGGTCACTCCAAGGTACTCCGAGGTTGCAATAATCGAGGCGAGAGGAGATTAAGGAGTGGATAAGTGTTTTGGTGGTGTGTTCAGAGAGGAAGGGGCGAATTTTGCTAATGCTGTAGGGAAAGAAGCGACAGGTCTTGGCTACGAGCTGGATATATGCGGAGAAGGAGAGAGAGATGTCAAAGGTAACCCCTAGGTTGCGGGCCGAGGGAACAGGAAGGACAATAGCTCCGTCCACATAGACTGAGAAGGGGGGAAGAGGAGGGGAGGAGTTGGGGGGGAAAGACAAGGAGTTCAGTCTTAGCCATGTTCAGTTTCAATCGGCGATGAGACATCCAGGCAGCGATGTCGGAGAGGCAGGCAGAGATCTTGGACTGGGTTACTGGAGAAATATTAGGTGTAGAGAGGTAGATTTGGGAGTCATCGGCATAAAGATGGTACTGAAAGCCATGGGAGGAGATAAGCGTGCCAAAGGCTGTGTGTAGAGAGAGAAAAGGAGGGGGCCCAAGACGGATCCCTGGGGTACACCTACGTGGAGCGGGGTAGGGGAGGAGGAGGAGCCACCAGAGCATACACTGAATGAGCGATGGGAGAGGTAGGAGGAGATCCAGGACAGTACCAGATCCTTGAAGCCAAGGGAGGAGAGGGTGGTGAGGAGAAGATTGTGGTCAACGGTGTCAAAGGCAGCGGAGAGATCAAGAAGGATGAGGATAGAGTAGAGGCCCTTAGATTTAGCCAGGAACAGGTCCATTGGAGACTCTTGCGAGAGCCGTTTCAGTGGAGTGTAAGGGACGGAAGCCGGATTGTAGTGGGTCCAGGAGGGTCTGGGAGGTGAGGAAGTCGAGGCAGCGGCAGTGGACTGCACATTCTAGTAGTTTGGATATGAAGGGAAGGAGGGAGATGGGTCGATAGTTAGAAGGACATGTGGGGTTGAGTGAGGGTTTCTTCAGGAGAGGTGTGACAACAGCATGTTTGAAGTCAACGGGGACAGTTGCAGTAGAGAGTGAAAGGTTGAGGATATGAGAGATGGTGGGTACAATGGTGGAGGAGATGGGGTGTAGGAGATGGGTGGGGATAGGGTCAGATGAACAGGTGGTGGGTTTGGAGGAGGTAAGAAGGAGTGCGGTTTCTTTTTCAGAGATCGGAGGGAAGGAGGAGAGGGTGGCAGAGGAAGTACGGATGGGGGAAGAATTGGGAAGGGGGGAGGTAGATGAGGGGGTGGGGAATTGGAGGGTAATCTTGTGGATTTTGTCATGGAAGTAGTCGGCTAGGGTTTGGGCAGAAAGGGAGGGCGGGACCGGGGCCTGGGGGACTTTGAGGAGAGAATTGAGGGTATTAAAGAGATGGCAAGGATCAGAGGCAAGGGAGTTGGTCAGGTGGATGTACTAGTCTTGTTTGGCAAGTGCTATGGCTGACTGGAAGGAGTCAAGCATGAATTTGAAGTGTAGAAGGTCCTCCGGGGAGCGGGATTTGGACCAAGCACGCTCAGCGGAATGTGTGCAGGTGCGTAGATAACGGGTTGTGGGCGAAAGCCAGGGCCGGGAGTAGATCGTTTGACTGGAAGTGGGGTGGGTGGGGCAAGAGTGTCAAGAGCTGAGGAGAGTATAGCATTGTAGGAAGATAGCGCCTCGCCGACGGACTTGGAGGATATAATGGAGGAGAGAGATGGAGAAATGGTGGAGGAGAGAGTCAGGGGATCAATATTATGGAGGTTTCTAAATAGGTCGGACGAGACAGGACAAGGTTGAGATGGCGGAAGCTGAAGAGTAAAGGTTAAAGGTGATGGTCAGATGAGGGAAGGATTGAGTTGCGGAAGTTAGAAGGAGAGGAATTGGAGAAGAGTATTAGGTCAAGGCAGTGGCCATGTAGGTGGGTGGGGGCGGTGGAGCAGAGTTAGAGGTTGTGCGAGGAGATGAGGGCAAGGAATTTTGAAGCGTGGGGGTCGGAGGGGTTGTCGACGTGAATGTTAAAGTCGCCAAGAATAAGAGTGGGGGGAAGAAGGATCCAGAAAGGCGGAGAGCCAGGAGTTGAAGTCGGTGAGGAAGGTTGATTGGGATTTGTCAGGTGGGCGATAACAGCAATACGGAGGGAAAGTGGTAGGAGGCAGCGAATGGAGTGGACTTCAAAGGAGAGGGGGAAGGGTGACTGAGGTGGCAGGAGAGGATGAAATTGACAGGAGGGAGAAAGTAGGAGACCAATACCACCACCGTGACCAGTAGATCGAGGTGTATGGGAGAACTGGTAACCCCAATAGCAGAGAGAAGCAATGGATACGGTGTCATCTGGGGGGATCCAGGTCTCAGTCAGGGCGAGAAGGTGTAGGGCATTAGAGATAAAGAGATCGTGAGTAAAAAGAAGTTTGTTAGTGACTCAGCATTTATTTATTTATTTAGCTGTATTTATATCCCGCTTTTCACCGGGTCAAAGCGGCCAATTGGGGGATACATTTAATATGAGGGGATATGAGACACATATGCTAATACTTACAGGGAACATGGGCAATGGAGGGTTAAGTGGCTTGCCCAAGACCACAAGGAGTGCCTATAGGACTAGAAATCCCAGTCCCTCTGGCCTGAGATTGCTGTCCCCGGGTGGGACTTGAACCCCAAGCCCTCCGGCCTGAAGTACCTTGTCCTAACCACTAGACCACTCCTCCCTTTAGTGGTCTAGTGGTTAGGACAAGGTACTTCAGGCCGGAGGGCCATAGGGCACATGAGAATGGGAGATCGGAGGGAGGAAGGAGAGGGATATGGATAAGGTTCGATAAGTTACGAGAGGATTTCTTATCAGAGTAACGCGAGGCTTTATTTTTAGAGAAGTGCAGAGATTTAGAGGGAACAGGGTGTGGGTGGATATGTCTGGATGTGTGTGCCCTCCAAGAGGGACTTGAGGGAAGGGAAGTGAGGGGCGATATTGATGGTATCAGCTAGGTTATGTGAGGATTTCTTTTTGGAGATAAGGTTGGGGTTGATATCTCTGTATGAGAGATTGGGGGATGAGTGAGGGAGGGTGGAAGGGGGGAGGAGCGGGATGTGGATGAGATTAGATAAGGTACGTGAGGAACTCTTTTTAGTGTGAGAAAGAAATCGAGGGGGGCCAGGGTTGGGGTTGATGTTGCCTGATGAGAGAAGGAGTAGTAGAGAGCGTGGTAAAGCGGAGACGGTACAGCGGAAGCGAGGGTGGGGTTGCCTTAGAGAGAGAGGGGTTGGTTGAATGTGGGGTATGGTGTGCTGAAGCTCCAGAGCAGATGCTAGGTAAGGGGACAGAATGGAGGGTGAAGTGAGGAAGGTGGGGGAGGGGGTAGGGGGAAGAGGAGGATGAGGAAGAAAAGGACAATGTGATGTGGGGCCATGGTAATGGGCAACAGGTTCTGTGCAAACACTGGGTAGCAGTTCTATGCAGGCAGTGGGTAGCAGTTCTATGCAGGCAGTGGGTAACAGTTCTATGGAGGCAGTGGGTAACAGTTCTATACAAACATTTGGTAGCAGATCTATGCAGGCAATGGGTAGCAGATCTATGCAGGCAATGGGTAGCAGTTCTATGCAAACGCTGGGTAGCAGTTCTATGCAAACGCTGGGTAGCAGTTCTATGCAGGCAATGGGAAGCAGTTCTATGCAGGCAATGGGTAGCAGTTCTATGCAGGCAATGGGTAGCAGTTCTATGCAGGCAATGGGTAGCAGTTCTATGCAGGCAATGGGTAGCTGTTCTATGCAGGCAATGGGTAGCAGGTTCTAGGCGGATAATGGAAAGGAAAATCAATGCCAGCAGTGGGAAGCAAGTCAAGGAAAGTTACTTGAAGGTAAAGGGTGGTGTTCGTGAGATGGTTGGGGTCAGGAGGCGAAGTGAGGAGGAGCGATCGTACCTACTCGGCTCCAGGCAGCTACGGAGATTTGGAGGAGCAGGGTTAACGGTTCATGCCAGAATGCCCCCCTGGCCGCGCCAAGGGCCACGCCAAAAGGCTCTCTGGTGAGGCCCTCAGGCACAGGACCACCAGGCGCAGGCACGCCCGATGGAGAACGCTGCTTTTAAAGGGCCGACTGCCGCTGATCCATTGGCGGCGTGCGTGTGGGGCTCCCGATGGAGCACGCCGCTTTTAAAGGGCCGACTGTCCTTTGATCCGTTGGCGGCAGAAAAACTGCCAGCATGGTTTAAAGGTGAGGTCAGAGAGGCTGTTGCCAAAAAAGCATCTTTTAGGAAATGGAAAAAAGAGCCAAATGACGAAAAGTGGTAACAGCACAAGCACTGGCAAGTTAAATGCAAGGCATTGATAAGGCAGGCAAAGAGAAAATTTGAGAAGAAACTTGCTGTGGAAGCAAAAACGCATAATAAAGACGTTTTCAAGTACATTCGTAGCAAAAAACTTGTGTGTCAGTTGGACCATTAGATAATAGAGGGGCAAAAGGGGCAGTAAGAGGGGACAAGGCTATAGCAGAGAGACTGAATGACTTCTTTGCTTCGGTCTTTACTGAGGAAGATGTAGGGATGTTACCCATGACTGAAGTGGCATTTAAAGGTGATACTGCAGATGAATTGAAAGAAATATCGCTACACCGGGAAGATATATTACAGCTATTTGATAAACTGAAGAGTAGCAAATCACCTCGACCGGATGGTATACATCCAAGGGTGTTAAAAGAACTGAAATATGAGATTGCAGACCTGCTATTAATAATCTGTGAACTATCTTTAAAATCATCTGTAATACCTCAAGATTGGAGGATTGCCAATGTAATGCCAATTTCTAAAAAGGGTTCCAGGGGTGATCCGGGAAATTTCAGACCGGTGAGCCTGACATCAGTACCGGGAAAAATGATAGAAACCATCATAAATAACAAAATTAGTGAACACGTACTGTAGATAGTCATGGCCTAATGGGAGACAGCCAACATGGCTTTAGACAAGGAAGATCTTGTCTTACTAATCTGTTGTTTTTTTGAAGGTGTGAATAAACAGGTAGACAAAGGTGAGTCAGTTGATATAGTGTATCTGGACTTTCAGAAAACCTTTGACAAGGTCCCTCAACAGAGACCTTTGGGAAAACTAAAAAGTCATGGGATAGGAGGTAATGTTCTATTGTGGATTAGGAACTGGTTAAAAGATAGAAAGCAGAGGTAGGGCTAAATGGCCAATTTTTCCAATGGAGAAAGTTGAATAGTGGAGTACCGCACGGATCTGTGCTGGGTCCGCTTCTTTTTGACATATTCATAAATGACCTGGAAAAGGGAATAACGAGTGAGGTTATCAAATTTGCAGATGACACAAAACTATTTAAAGTTGTTAAAACCCAAGAGGATTGTGGAAAATTGCAAGATGATCTTGATAAATTGGAAGACTGGGCATCCAAATGGCAGATGAAATTTAATGTGGACAAGTGCAAAGTTATGCACCTAGGAAAGAACAACCCAAACTATGGTTACACGATGCAAGGTTCCACATTGGGAACCACCACCCAGGAGAAAGATTTAGGCATCATAGTGGACAACATGTTAAAACCCTCCGCCCAGTGTGCAGTGGCGGTCAAGAGAGCAAATAGAATGCTAAGTATCATAAGGAAAGGAATGGAAAATAGAACAAAGGACATTATAATGCCTCTGTATCCTTCCATTGTGAGACCGCCCCTTGAATATTGCATGCAATTCTGGTCGCCGTATCTTAAAAAGGATATAACGTTATTAGAAAAGATACAGAGAAGAGCCACCAAAATGGTAAAGGGGATGGAAGGATACTCCTATGAAGAGAGGCTAAAAAGGTTAGGGCTCTTCAACCTGGAAAAGATACGGCTAAGGGGAGATATGATAGAGGTCTATAAATTAATGAATGGAGTGGAACGGGTAAACATAGATCGATTGTTTACGTCATCAGAATATAAAAAGACTAGGGGAGATGCAATGAAGCTACAGGGTAACCTATTTAAAACTAATAAGAGAAAATATTTTTTCACTCAACGTGTAATCAAACTCTGGAATTTGTTACCGGGGGATGTAGTAAGAGCTGTTAGTGTAGCTGGGTTTAAAAAAGGTTTGGACAAGTTCCTGTAGGAAAGGTCCATAAACCATTATTAAAAAGGGATATCACTGCTTGACCCAATACAAGCATTGAGGAACCTGTATTTTGGGGAAACTGCTAGGTACTTGTGACCTGGATTTGCCACTGTGGAAATAGGATACTGGGCTTGATGGCATATCTTATGTTCTTATGCTTGTTATAAAACATGGCAACCTGGTGGTCTATCTGGATCAGCACAGGTTGGTGCCATAGGCATTGGCTGAACGTTTGTAGCCAAGAAGATTACCCTGACCTATAGGAGGTTGATCTGTAAGAATGACTCCTCCTGAGACCAGCTGTCCTGTGTGCAGCAGTCTCCACAATGTGCCCCCCAACCCAGGAGGGAGCCGTCTGTGGTCAGTCTTCTGCAGTGCGGGTGCTTGAAAGGGCATTCCCACCTGAAGGTGGATCAAGTTTTGCCACCAGATGAGGGACTCCGCCAGTTGATGGTTAACCCTGACCATGTCCCGTAGACTGCCCACTGGTTGAGTCCACTGTGAGCGGAGGTACTACTGGACAGTCTGCATGTGGAAGCGGGCTAAGGGCATGATTTATTTTTATTTATTTATTTATTTAACAGCTCTTATATACCGCACTATTTTTATCAGCGCGGTTTACAAATAACAAAGAATACTCAGATCAGCGGAGACTGATTGGGTTTACATTAAAACAGGTAATAGAACTTGGGGAACATGGGAATTTTCAGAACATCAAAAGTCCAAACAAGTTGAAATAAAATAAACTATATACATGCTGGTGTGTCATATTCGCTAATTGTTGGTATGGGAGAATGTGAGAAGTTTCCAGGAGGGGCGGAACCTTAGGAGTTGAGCGTTATGTTGTGTGGAGGGATTAAGTGGGGGATCGGGATATTTCTTGGTGGCAGGGGGGTAGCTTAAGAGAAGTGGAGAAGAAAGAGATGGTGCTTTATTGCTTTCCGGAATTGTAGCAGGTCTTGGATTGCTCTGATGTCAGGAGGCAGGTCGTTCCAACATTTTGGAGCGTAGTGGGCGAATGTTCTTCTACTGGTTGATAGTGAACACCTTATGGAGTCTTTGGGGATCGCTAGTGTGTTATCTGATGTCGTTCTTCTAGATCTGGTTTTTGGGGTAGGAGTGATAAGATCCTTGAGAGAGTCGGGAGCGATGTTGTTAATAATCTTGAAAGTTATTAGCAGAATGATGTGGACCGTCGAGGCCATATGGCCCAGCAGGTGGAGGAGGCAGCGAGCCGGTACTGACCGGTGGCGTTGTACCTCCCCTGTTAGTTGTGAGGTGTTCTGTCCTCTCTTTGGAGGAAGGCCTTGGCACCTATAAACTCCAGACTTTGGGCTGGAGAAAGATAGGATTTGGGGTAGTTGATGACCCCAGGTGCTGCAGTAGGCAGGTTGCATGCTCTGCAGCCTGACTGGCCTCTGAGGCCGTACCCACCTCTGATTAGCCAGTCATCCAGGTAGGGGAAGACAAAAGCCCCTTGTAGGCACAGTTGGACGGATATTACCGCCAGGCACTTGGTGAAGACCCTTGGCAAGGAGGCCAGGCCAAAGGGCAGCATGCTGTACTGGTAGTGCCCTCCTCCCACCACAAACCTTAAGTATTGCCTGTGGGAGGAGTGGATCAGGATGTGTGTACACACAGCCTTAAGGTCCAAGGAGCACAGCCAGTCTCCCTGGTAGAGGGGTAAGGCAGCAGTTTTCCAAGGGAGAGCATCTTGAACGTTTCCCTCACCAGAAACTTGTTCAAGTTTCTCAGGTCTAGTATGGGCATGAGGCCCCCAGTTCTCTTTGGGACAAGGAAGTACCTGGAATATAAGTCTTTTCCCTATACATGTTTGAGTACAGGTTCTATTGCGTTGTCCCTGAACAGCCCTATCAGCTCTGAAAGCATAAGAGCCTGGTGAAGGAGAAGTGGTACCTGTTGTAGATGGAGGAGGTATTCCTCCCTTGCCACCTGCAGTACCCACTGGTCTGAAGTGACCTCGGCCCACCTTTGGGCACAGAATGTCAGGCGGCCCCCTGTGGGCTGGTGAAGGTCTCCTGGGGGAGGGAGGCCCTGCTCTGGAAGTCAAAAGCTCCCCCTGGGTTGGGCTGGAGCCAGGGCCTGGTGCTTCTGAGCTCTCTGGCCTTGCCTCTTAGGGCGAGAGCCCTGTTGCTGGCCTGAGAAGGACTGGTAGCCGTGACACTGTTGGAAGTGCCCCTTTTTCCCCTTGGGAACAGGGATCTTTTTCCCAAGGGTTTCTTACGAGGAAAGGAAGAGGTCTTCTTTGAGAGCCTCTGGTGGGTCACCACCTTGGCCTCTATCTCGGCCGCCTTGTCGGCTATAGGTTCGCCATACAGGTTCTCTCTGGTGCAGGGGACATTAAGCAGCTTGTCTTGGACTCATAGCTCGAGGTCCGAAGATTGGTAACCAGGCTTGGCATCGGGCCCCAATGCTGGCCGCTGCTACTCGTGCTGCTGACTCAAACCCATTGTAGGCCACCCAGGAGAGGAACTTCAAGCAGTCCTTAATCCTGGAAGTCAGAGCTTGGAACCGTTGGAGTGGTTGGTTTACCGGTAAGCCTCACCGAGAACCCAGACAACTACTGGGTTAGGGCCATAAAATACATGTCTATGTACAGCTCATAGACTTGGATTCGACACCCCAACATTGAGCCTTGGTAGCACTTGCGCCCAAGGGCATTGAGGGCCCTAGCATCGACAGAAGAGTAGGTCTTCTGGCTTTTAATTTTTTGCATGGTTGACTCAACTACCATAGAGTTATGTGGGAGTTGGGGCTTGTGGAACCCCGGCCCTTTTCTGACATGGTACATGGCATCGAGGTGCCAGCTAACCACCGGTACAGATGCCAGGGTCTCCCACATTCTCAAAAGCAGCTGCTCAAAGATAGGCTGCACTGGCACTGTGAGAGTTTCCTTGGGTGGAGGACTCATACTGGAGAATCTCCAGTTCTTCGGTGCGTGGATCCTCCTCTGCCTCAATTTGCACCGAAGGAGCTATGAACGTATCCTTGACAAAGTCGCGGAAAGCCATGTCCTCTGGAGGGAAAAGGAGCCAGGGAGAGGGGTCCAAGGGAATGTCTTGGTGCTGTTTGATTTCTGGGGATGCCTCGTCGTCTGTCTCCCACTTGGAGTTGAGGGGTGATGATAAATCAGAGGCCCTGTGACTCCTAGCCTCGAGGATAGCACCAAGTGGACAGGGCCTCCTGATGATCTAGGGTCCAAGTCGCGGACACTAGCTGAGGAGGATCGGATACCTGAGAAACAGGTCTGGGACCTCCACCGGTGATGAGGACTTACTAGAGGCCGGTGGTGCTCAAAGCTCGGCTCGACAACCAGGGATTCTTCCACAGTCAGGGGCCTGGTTGTTGGAGCAGATGATGCGGACGAATCAGCCATCATTGCCTGTTGCAGGGCCAGAATAGCAGAGATGTTCTGCTCCAGGGCTGCCATTCTGGTTTCCAAGCTAGAAGGCTCCACATCTTTCAGTGCAGACCCTGAGGACATTGGGCCCAGCACTGGCACTCTCGTGAATGCGTCCTCGACAAGGACTATGGCCTCGAGGAACATCACATGGTCTTCGCCGGTCAAGGAATCCTTCTTGAAGGCCTTGGTAGGGTGCTGCTCGGAGCTGTCCGAGTCCCTCTGAGCAGTTTTACGGGGTTTCTCCAGTGGAACCTCCACAGACTTCGAAGATTTTTTTCTTCTCTCTCTTGGGATCTGGGGTCGTCTCGGAAGAGCCGCCACCGCGGGATTCTGAGGACGCTCAGGCCTCACAGAAAGTGCTGGGCTTAGAGCTCGGTATCTGAGAGGTCGGTGCCGTTGGACCTTGGGAACAAGTTTCTCCTGCAATTCCGATCTCCTTTTACTGGTCTTGGGCATCATGGTCTGGCACAGGTCACAGGAGGTGCTGTCAAGGTCCGGTTGCAGGCAGTGTAAGCAACAGTAATGGTTGTCGAGGAATAACATTTTTTGACGGCAGTGGTCACATTTTTTTGAACCCATTGGGGGACATTGTGGGAAACACCCGGCTGGGGTTGACAACCCCTGGGGGAAAAAAAGCACGAATGCCAGTCAAGGCAAGCCTTGATCAAAAAAGAGAAAAAGAGCAGAGAACAGTGTCTGGGACAGCGCCGGCTCGAGGCTGGAAGAGGAACCAGTATGCAAACCAGGAAGAGACTAACTTTAAGGAAATAGCAAGGATTTTTTCTGGGGAAACGGGACAGATGTCTGAAGGCTCCATGAAAAAAAGGAGACTAGCCCAATAACGTTCTTGACCTGGAAGTCCTAATGGTGGAAACAGACTTGGACATTGTGGCCATTACAGAAACATGGTTTAACAAGCCGAATCAATGGAATATAGCCATAGCTGGCTATAATCTATTTAGAAGAGATAGAGAGGGTAGAAAAGGAGGAGGAGCAGCCCTATATGTCAAAAGCAATATTAAAACTGCTGAAATGCAGGGGACGTGGAGGAAAGAAGCAGCGCTGTGGATTGTGGTGGAAAGAGGAGATGGCACTGTCATTCATACTGGTGTAGTCTACAGGCCTCCAACTCAAACTAAAGAAATGTATAGCAAATTGATTATTGATATTGCAAAGACAGCCATGAAGGGGGAAGTGATCATATTGAATGACTTTAAGCTACCTGATATGGATTGGAATATTCCTTCTGCAAATCTGGAAAGAAGTAAAAAAAACTGTTGATGCCTTCCAAGATGCATTAGTTAGACAAATGGCGATGGAACCGACCAGGGAAAGCTCAATGCTGTATTTAATACTCACCAACAAGAAAAAGTGCCGAATATCCGAGTGGGTGCCCATGTGAGCAGCAGCGATCACCACATGGTGTGGTTTGAGATAAAAGCCAAGGCAGAGTCCAGTCACAGCAAGCTCAAAGTCCTAGTCTTCAAAAACACTGACCAGTAAATTGCCAAGTACCTGAAGGAGGAGTTGGCAGGCTGGAAGGAGATAAGGGAAGTAGAACTGCAATGGGCTATTCTAAAGGAGGCAATAAAAGGAGCAACAGATACATATGTAAGGAAAGCAGATAAAAACAAGAGGAAAAAGTTAACCTATTCGGTTCTCCAAAGAAGCGGCTGCACAAAAAGGCAAAAAAACCCCATAGCTTTCACGAATTTCATAAGTTCGCAAACAGAGGAACACATAAAAAAAACAGAATAAAACTAAAAGGGACAAAGAGATAAATAAGAATAGCAAAATCAAAGGCAGAAGAAAAGATGGCAAAGATGTGAAGTATGGCGACAAAGCTATTTTAAGGTATATTCGAGAGAGAAGGAAAATCAGAGGTGGAATTGTAGGACACAAAAGTGCTGGGAACAAATTTGTGGAAAGCGACATTGAAAAAGAGAAAATGCTAAACAAATTCTTCTGTCCTGCTTTTATTAAAGAAAATCCTGGAGAAGGACCACCTGTGATTAACAAATATAGAAATAGGAATGGAGTAGCTACCCCACCTTTCACAGAAGACGATGTGTTAGAACAGCCTGCAAAATTGAAAGCTGACAAGGCCATGAGACCGGATGGGATACATCCCAGGATACTGAAAGAACTCAGAAAGGTTCTTGCAGGGCTGTTAAAGGATGTTTTTAATAGTTCCTTGGAGAAAGGAGAAGTTCCACATGACTGGAGAACAGCTGATGTGGCACCTCTTCACAAAAGCGGTAATAGGGAAGAAGTGACAAACTAAAGGACACTAAGCCTTACCTCAGTGACGGGACCATAAGAAATGCCATACTGGGTCAGACCAAGGTCCATCAAGCCCAGTATACTGTTTCCAACAGTGGCCAATCTAGGTCACAAACACCTATCAGTTTTCCCAAAAGACATTAGTTCCACAATGCTTGTATTGGGGCAAGCAGTGGATTTCCCGGGTCCTCTTTAATAATGATTTATGCATCTTTCCTCCAGGAACTTGTCCAAACCTTTTTTAAACTCAGCTACACTAACAGCTTTTACTACATCCCCCGGTAACGAATTCCAGTGTTTGATTACATGCTGAGTGAAAAAATATTTTCTCTAAAATAGGTTACACTGTAGCTTCATTGCATGTCCTCTAGACTTTCTATATTTTGATGGTGTAAACAATCGATCTACGATTACCCGTTCCACTCCATTCATTAATTTATAGACTTCTATCATATCTCCTTCTCAGCCGCCTCTTTTCCAGGTTGCAGAGCCCTAACCTTTTTAGCCTTTCTTCATAGGTATATCGTTCCATCCCATTTAGCATTTTGGTGGCTCTTCTCTGTACCTTTTCTAATAACACTATATCCTTTTTAAGATATGGCAACCAGAATTGCACACAATATTCAAGGTGCAGTCACACCATGGAATAATACAGAGGCATTATATCATCTTTTGTTTATTCCACATTCATTTCCTTATGATTCCTAACATTCTATTTGCTTTCCTAGCTGCTGCTGCACACTGGGTGGAGGATTTCAACATGTTATCTATGACCACGCCTAAATCTTTTTCCTGGGTTGTGGTTCCTAATGTGGAACCTTGTATCGTGTAACCATAGTTTGTGTTCTTTCCTAGGTGCAGAACTTTGCACTTGTCCACATTAAATTTCATCTGCCATTTGGATGCCCAGTCTACCAATTTATCAAGGTCCTCTTGCAATTTTACACAATTCTCTTGGGTTTTAACAACTTTGAATAATTTTGTCTCATCTGCAAATTTGATTACCTCACTCGTTATTCCCATTTCCAAGTCATTTACGAATATGATAAAAAGAAGCGGACCCAGCACAGATCCCTGCGGTACTCCACTATTCTCCATTGGGAAAATTGGCCATTTAGCTCTACCCTCTGCTTTCTATCTTTTAATCAGTTCCTGATCCACAATAGTACACTAACATATGAGATTGCAGACCTGCTATTAGTAATCTGTGAACTATCATTAAAATCATCTCTAATACCTGAAGATTGGAGGATCGCCAATGTAACACCGATTTTTAAAAAGGGTTCCAGGGGTGATCTGGGAAACTACAGACTGGTGAGCCTGACGTCAGTACCGGGAAAAATGGTAGAAACCATCATAAGGAATAAATTTACTCAGCATGTTGACAGTCATGGCCTAATGGGAGACAGCCAACATGGCTTTAGACAAGGAAGATCTTGTCTTACTAATCTGTTATGTTTTTTTGAAGGTGTGAATAAACAGGTGGACAAAGGTGAGTCGGTTTATATAGTGTATCTGGACTTTCTGAAAGCCTTTGACAAGGTCCCTCATCAGAGACGTTTGGCAAAACTAAAGAGTCATGGGATAGGAGGCAGTGTACTACTGTGGATCAGGAACTGGTTAAAAGTTAGAAAGCAGAGAATAGGGGCTAAATGGCCAATTTTCCCAATGGAGAAAGGTGAATAGTGGTGTACCCCAGGGATCTGTGCTGGGTCCGCTGCTTTTTGACATATTCATAAATGACCTGGAAAGTGGAATAACAACGAGTGAGGTTATCAAATTTGCAGATGACACAAAACTATTTAAAGTTGTTAAAACCCAAGAGGATTGTGGAAAATTGCAAGAGGATCTTGATAAATTGGCAGACTGGGCATCAAAATGGCAGATGAAATTTAATGTGGACAAGTGCAAAGTTATGCACCTAGGGAAGAACAATCCAAACTATGGTTACACGATGCAAGGTTCCACATTAGGAACCACCACCCAGGAAAAAGATTTAGGCGTCATTGTGGATAACATGTTAAAACCCTCGGCCCAGTGTGCAGCGGCAGCCAAGAGAGCAAATAGAATGCTAGGTATCATAAGGAAAGGAATGGAAAATAAAACAAAAGATATTATAATGCCTCTATATCGTTCCATGGTGAGACCTCACCTTGAATATCGTGTGCAATTCTGGTCGCCGTATCTTAAAAAGGATATAGCGTTATTAGAAAAGGTTCAGAGAAGAGCCACCAAAATGGTAAAGGGGATTGAAGGATACTCCTATGAAGAAAGGCTAAAAAGGTTAGGGCTGGTGGGGCGCTAGTGAGCCCGATGAGAGATGGTCGGGTTTCCATGAGGCTCCAAGCCGCGCTCATCTTGTCCCCATTATAATTTGGTAAAATGTAATTTTTTGGGTCTTGGGCTTACAGCCTCAAATGTGGGAATAGGGATCCGATATGGAAATCAAACAATTTTTGTGCTGAGCTCCGCTGATACCTTTAATGGAAGCAGTAAAGTTCCGTCGGCTTTCTCATGGCTCTCACTGTGTTTCCTGGTGAGTTTCGCGATCAGGGGAGAGAAGCTCTGTTTTTTGGATGCTTTTATGGGAGATAAAAGATTGGTAACATCTGCAATGCCCAAATCGGATCGCTACCAAGTGATCGCTTGGTAACAGTGAGTTTATTTTAAATGTACATCTCGATCCATACAAAGAGCGAAGTGTGCTTTTTTGTTTTTCTGGGGGTTTTTTTGCTCTGTTGGAATCTTTATGTTACGATCTCTGAAGATTACAAGTCCCAGCGAGATTTTGATGGTTTTTCGCTCAGATCGGTGAGTGCCAAAGTTCTCCTCAGATTTCTATGCTCTTGAAGCGGGAACTGTCAGAGCGGCCATTACCTCATGGCAGTGGAATGTAGTGCTGACAGATTGATGACAGAGCGGGCATCATCCATTTTGTGAGATCTTCCAGATGATTGACACTGCAGTCAGTGTGAGCACTCCCTTCATATAATTTAGTGCGATGACAGCAATATAGCTTCTTGGCACGGGTTTGCCGTTTCAATCTGTTGAACTGAAAAGGATTTGCTAAGATGTCAGCAGAGCTTCTGATTAATGAGAAATGAATCCACTTCAGTGAAGATCGCGATCTGATACTAGTGCCTTGGTTATATTAGTTAATAACTTTAGCGGATGGGTCGCCTGTTTATGCATCGGGAAGCGCTGGCAAATTGTTCCTGAGCTCCGGGTAGTTATTTTGCTCCCAGCTGGGCTATCCCTTTTAAGAAGGAAAAAAAAAGAGCATAGAAAGGAAAGAAAGAAAAACGGAAAACATACTATAAAAAACAAGAGAAAAAATATAATATTTTGCCGTTGGACTGACAATGATTGGCAGATGATAGGGGAATCGCAGGGGCGTTCAGAGGAAGTTTTCTACTCTACTTCAACCACCCTATTAATCTCATTTTGGGAGCTCCGCAGCTTATGGCAAAATTATGCTTCTTTGCACTTTGCAGCTTTTATGCCCTGGTAAGGGGTGAAAAGCTCTGAAGCTACTGAAAGGTTATATATTGAATTCTGAATTGCTTCACTACTTTTGGTTGTTGGCATCATTGCTACTTCTCCTATTTTCCTTATTTTAGCAACTTTCTCCAGTCTTTGAGGAGAGTTGGTACTCTACCATTTTAAACACTCCCAGAGCCGGGGGCAGTTCTGAGGGAATATTAAGTTGGACTTCAGAGTCAGTATGGTTAAGACTCCTTCTGTTATTACCCGAGATATCTGGTGGATATACCAGAACCCAGTTTCAACAAGTTTCCATCACTTAGCGGGTTATTGTGATTGCTTGGGACATTGTTGAGTAAATCTGTGTGGATCAGAATGTCTTCTAAGGATCAATATGCTTCTACACTTGCTAAATTCTCCAGGAAAGCTGAGCAAACAGGGTCCAGCCCAACGATTGGTCCCTCAGGGAATTCTACTATGACGTTGGATGCGGGAGCGGCTCAAAATATGGGTGCACAACCGGTATCCAAGGCAGACTTGATGGAAGTGCTACAGGAATTGCACTCCTTTCGTCTTGAATTTTCTAAAGCCATCATGGATCTTCGGTCCGATTTTAAATCTCTAGATGATAGAGTCACTCAAACAGAGGTAAATATAGGGGAACAGATGGATTCCACAATGGAGCTCCAAGCCAAGATATATAAGTTGGAACAACTAGCTACAGATCTGAAGGAATGGCAGGATGACAGAGAATAGGCAAAGAAGAAATAATATTCGAATTTGGGGGGTACCAGAGTCTCCGACTACCACAGGTAATCTCATAGCATTAGCTCAAGAGATATATGCGTTTTGTGTACCTGAACGATCAAATCCAGTTCAAGTAGAAAGAGTACACCGGAGTGGCAGCACTAAGACTGGGGGTGACGTCAGAACTTGTCCCATCATTGCCTGCTTTCAATCTTCTGAAGATAAAGCAGTGCTAATGAGAGCATTACGTGGAAAACGGTCTTTTCTATTTCGAGACTGGGAGCTTCAAATCTATCAAGATCTTTCAGAATTCACATTGGAAAGACGTCGGAGCTTTAAACCACTAACACAGATTTTACAACAAAAGCAGATTAAATATCGCTGGAACTTTCCATTTGCTTTAATTTTTGAGTGGCACAATCAAAGAAAATTACGGACTTATCTGTATGTATGGATTTTGTGGATCAACTTCAATATGGAGAACACCGTACTCCATGCCAGCGCAATCTTCGTCCTGAATGGGAAGTTTCCACACCTAAACAACGGAAGATCCCAAGATCACGCCGACAATCAGAAGCGGATGCTGAGGACCATGCCATTAAGGCCATGGACACTGCTGCTCCTCCATGAAGCTGCCTGAACTTTACTCATTTTTATATGTATGAAATGATTTTCTGTTGGTAGGGGATTAGGGGGTTGCATTCTCTACTTCATGGATTTGTAATGTTAGACTTCTATGGATCATATCTGTTTTATCATAGATCACAGAGCACATGTTATATCTTGTTGTCATTACTGTTTAATGTTATCTACGGTGGGAGGAGGGGAGGTTCTATTCTCACAGTTATAGGGTGTTTGCATAGACACAAAATATATATGTTTGGGGGAGGATGTAGTGGGCTGGGGTTGAAGGTGGTTTTCTTTCACCCCTTTGACGTCTCAGACGTCATACAGGTTCGTACACTTTTGATATGATGGGGAGAGGTCCTCTGATTTCAGGATCTGGGTTATGGAAGGGGGGTAGAGAGGGGGGTGGGTGATGCAGGTTTGGAGGTTTGAACAGTTTCTTTTTTGGGGTTGTTATGTGCAGTGGGGGGTTTTTAGGCAAAAAGACTGCAAGATCCGCCTTAACAGAGTGACCGTGTGGATTCATCTGGCTGTTTCAGGTAAGCGAACTGTTTCTAGCAAACATGATTAAATTAATAACGTGGAATATTCGTGGGCTCCACCATCCTATTAAGAGGCGTCGGGTGTTAGCACAAATCAATAGGGAAAGAACGGACATTGTGTTTCTTCAAGAGACTCATTTAGCACCGGGGGCACAGCTCGATTTATCTTCTATAGAGCCTATTCTCAAGCTTTCTATTCTAATTTCAGCTCACATAAGCGAGGGGTAGCAATTTTAATATCTAAAGATTGTTTCCTTTGTCGTTTCAACTCACATATCTGATCCACTGGGGCACTTTCTTCTCCTTTCCGGGTCTTGTAATAACTCTCCAATTACTTTGCTTAATGTTTATATTCCTCCCGCAGATATAGCAATGTCACTGCACAATCTTCTTGAAACTCTCCGAGTTCACGCTACAGGTGAAATTCTGATGGGGGGTGACTTCAACAGTGTAACCTCTGAGTTGGATAGGTCTGACTCCTTAGGGAGAGGAACAGGATGGTCCAAAGCACTAAGGACTTTTATATCAGACTCTGACCTGCGGGATGTTTGGAGAGAAACTCATTCTGGTGAAAAAGATTACACATTTTTTTTCCACGTCATCATTCATATTCCAGAATTGATACCTGGATGGTATCTCATTCGTTACTCCCGCCTATTTCTAGAGTACACATTGGAGCTAATGGACCGTCAGACCATCATCTAGTATCCTTAGAATGGTTAACAAATGACCTAGAAATTCCTCCCAGGACATGGTCGCTGAATAGACAACTTTTGCACAACACAAAATTTCTGGAGCAAATGCAAGCTTGTTGGAATGATTATTTACAATTTAATGACTCACCAGAGATATCTAGTTCCTTATTATGGGAAGCGGGAAAAGCAGTGATGAGGGGACAACTGATATCACTTTCAAAGGCGTTTCAAAAGCAAAAAACATTACAGCAGGATAGTTTGCGTGCTCAGATAATTAATCTTGAGAAAACACATAAGCATACTCAGAGTAGGAAAATTTGGCATAAGTTATTAGCTCTGAGAGGGGAATTAGCTGCTTTGGAAACAGCTGAGATAGCATCACAGATGCAGAGAACGAAGCGTAACTTCTACGAGCATGGCAACAAAGCTAGCAAGTTGCTTCTCTGGCAATTAAAATGACAGAGGCTGAAAAAGAAAATTTTAACTATAGTGGACAATGAAGGTAACCGTTTTAGGAAATCCAAAGAGATGGCCGATTGTTTGGCAAACTTTTATAAAACCCTATATACATCTCAACTTTCGGCTGGCTGATTTAATCTGATCTTCCTAAGTTATCGGTGGATTCTCTTAATGCCTTGGAAAGACTGATCCAAATAGTGGAGGTGCAGGAAGCCATCCGTAGGTAAAAAAATGCAAAGGCATCAGGACCTGATATGTTTCCGGCAGAACTGTATAAGGTCCTTTTGAATCACATTGCTCCCGTTTTAGTTAAGGTATACAATGAGATATTAATCCATAAAAAATTACCACACTCTATGTATCAGGCCTCTATAATTGTGATACCTAAAGAAGGTAAAGACCCGATGCTTTGTAGCAATTACAGACCCATATCCTTACTAAATATAGATTATAAAATTTTGACTAAAATCTTTGCGATGAGACTGGATTCCAAAATCCAGGAGATTGTGCACCCTGATCAGACAGGTTTTATTAAAGGTAGATATGGTTTTGAAAATGTTCGGAGGCTAATCAATATTTTAATTGGGTTGAAGAAAAGAGAGGGGACCTATGCTGTACTGTCTCTAGATGCAGAAAAGGCCTTTGATAGAGTAGAGTGGCCTTATTTATTTGCGACGTTGCATAATTTTGGATTTGGCCCTAACTTTCGGGGATGGATAGAGGCTATATATAAGGCACCAAGTGCAGTTGTGCAAGTTAATGGATTTAATTCATTTTCTTTCCTACTGGGCAGGGGGACAAGACAAGGTTGCCCACTCTCACTGCTACTTTTCGCTCTGGCTATCGAACCTCTAGCGATCCGGTTGCGAGCCCAGGCGAATGATCTTGGCATTAGAATATTTATTTATTTACATTCTCTTATATACCGCGCTATTCTGCATCAGTGCGGTTTACATTGAACAAACTGAAATTACATTGAACAGGGCATTGTAAGTAGGAGCTCAATCCCATATTGTTTCCTTATATGCAGACAATACGCTGATTTTTCTCAAGGATCCTGATCGTACCTTACCTATAATCGTCAACTTATTACATAGCTTCTCCTCTCTGTCAGGCTTTAAAGTCAACTTCACTAAGTCGGCCCTATTACCGTGTTCCACAAGAGAGAAGGGTGAGAGGGGTTTTTCGTCTGACGTTTTCTCCATAGTAAGAACATAAGAACATAAGAAATGCCATACTGGGTCAGACCGAGGTCCATCAAGCCCAGTATCCTGTTTCCAACAGTGGCCAATCTAGGTCATACGTACCTAGCAGTTTCCCCAAAAGACACAGGTTCTGCAGTGCTTGTACTAGGCCAAGCATTGATATCCTGGGTCCCTTTTTAATAGTGGTTTATGGACCTTTCCTCCAGGAACTTGTCCAAACCTTTTTTAAACCCAGCTATACTAACAGCCCTTACTACATCCTCCGGTAACAGATTCCAGAGTTTGATTACACGTTGAGAGAAGAAATATTTTCTCCTATTTGTCTTAAATAGTTTACCCTGTAGCTTCATTACATGCCCCCTAGTCCTTCTATATTCTGATAGCGTAAACAATTTATCCACGTTTATCCGTTCCACTCCATTCATTAATTTATACACCTCTATCATATCTCCCCTCAGCCGCCTCTTTTCTAGGTTAAAGAGCCCTAACCTTTTTAGCCTCTCTTCATAGGAGTAGCCTTCCATCCCCTTCACCAATTTGGTGGCTCTTCTCTGTACTTTTTCTAATAACTCTATGTCCTTTTTAAGATACGGTGACCAGAATTGCACACAATATTCAAGGTGCGGTCGTACCATGGAGCGATACAGAGGCATTATAATATCCTTTGTTTTATTCTCCATCCCTTTCCTTAGGATACCTAGCATTCTATTTGCTTTCTTGGCCGCCGCTGCACACTGGGCGGAGGGTTTTAACATGTTATCCACGATGACTCCTAAATCTTTTTCCTGGGTGGTGGTTTCTAATGTGGAGCCTTGCATCTTGTAACTATAGTGTGGGTTGTTCTTTCCTAGGTGCATAACTTTGCACTTGTCCACATTAAATTTCATCTGCCATTTGGATGCCCAGTCTTCCAATTTATCCAGATCCTCCTGCAGTTTTCCACAATCCTCTTGGGTTTTAACAACTTTAAACAGTTTTGTGTCATCTGCAAATTTGATTACCTCACTAGTTATTCCCTTTTCCAGGTCATTTATGAATATGTCAAAAAGTAGCGGACCCAGTACAGATCCCTGGGGTACTCCACTATTCACCTTTTTCCATTGGGAATATTGGCCATTTAGCCCTACCCTCTGCTTTCTATCTTTTAACCAGTTCCCGATCCACAATAGTACACTGCCTCCTATCCCATGACTTTTTAGCTTCGCCAAAAGTCTCTGATGGGGGACCTTGTCAAAAGCTTTCTGAAAGTCCAGATACACTATATCAACCGACTCACCTTTGTCTACCTGTTTATGCACACCTTCAAAAAAACAGATCAGATTAGTAAGACAAGATCTGCCTTGTCTAAAGCCATGTTGGCTGTCTCCCATTAGGCCATGACTATCTACATGCTGTGTAATTTTGTTCTTTACGATGGCTTCTACCATTTTCCCTGGTACTGACGTCAGGCTCACCGGTCTGTAATTTCCCGGGTCACCCCTGGAACCCTTTTTAAAAATTGGTGTTACGTTGGCGACCCTCCAATCTTCAGGTATTACAGATGATTTTAATGAAAGTTCACAGATTACCAATAACAGGTCTGCAATCTCATATTTCAGTTCTTTCAACACTCTGGGATGTATACCATCCGGTCCAGGTGATTTGCTACTATTCAGTTTATCAAATAGTTGTAATATATCTTCCCGGTGTAGCGATATTTCTCTCAATTCCTCTGCAGTATCACCTTTAAATACCACTTCAGTCTTGGGTAACACCCCTACATCTTCCTCAGTGAAGACCGAAGCAAAGAATTCATTCAGTCTCTCTGCTATAGCCTTGTCTCCTCTTACTGCCCCTTTTACCCCTCTATCATCTAATGGTCCAATTGACTCTCTCACAGGCCTTTTGCTACGAATGTACTTGAAAAAGTCTTCATTTCGTGTTTTTGCTTCCGTAGCAAGTTTCTTCTCAAATTCCCGCTTTGCCTGCCTTATCAATGCTTTGCATTTAACTTGCCAGTGCTTGTGCTGTTTCCAGTTTTCATCATTTGGCTCTTTTTTCCATTTTCTGAAGGTTGCTCTTTTGGCAGCAACAGCCTCTCTGACCTCACCTTTAAACCATGCTGGCAGTTTTTTGGACTTTCTTCCACTTTTCTTAATGCGTGGAATACAGCTGGTCTGGGCTTCGAGGATAGTATTTTTAAATAACACCCAAGCTTGCTGTAAGTCTTTAACCTTTGGAACCGCTCCTTTTAGTTTTTTCCGAACTATATTCCTCATTCTATCATAGTCACCCTTTTGAAAGTTAAAAGGTAGTACTGTGGATTCCTTTACTATCTGTCCTCCACTGATTAAATCAAACATGATCATACTATGATCACTATTGCCAAGTGGTCCCAACACCCTTATTTCTTGCACCAGATCTGGCGTTCCACTAAGGACTAGGTCCAGTATGGCTTTCCCCTCTGGTCGGTTCATGAACCAGCTGCTCCAAGAAGCAGTCATTTATTTCATCTAGAAACTTTATCTCTTTAGCTTGTCCTGCTGTGACACTGTCCCAGTCGATACCGGGGTAATTGAAATCACCCATTATTACTACTCTGTTGTGGCTTTTGTTAGCTTCCTTGATTTCTTTGAGCATTTCATCATCCATTTGTTCATTCTGGCCAGGTGGTCGATAGTATACTCCCACTGCCATCACCTTCCCCTTCATAAATGGAATTTCAATCCATAGAGATTCTACAGCATATTTTGTTCCCTGCAAAACTTTAATCCTTTCTGACTCAATGCCCTCTCTAACATAGAGCGCAACCCCTCCACCAATTTGTTCAGCTCTATCATTACGATATAGTTTGTATCCAGGTATCACAGTGTCCCACTGGTTATCCTCCTTCCACCATGTCTCTGAGAGTGCAATCATATCTAACCTCTCATTTAATGCTATATAATTCTAATTCTCCCATCTTATTGTTTAGACTTCTAGCATTGGCATACAAGCATTTTAGAGACTGCATTTTATTAATATTAATCTGGCTATTGGTAGGCATGGGTAATTGGGAATCTTTATGCTCTGTCTGCTCCTTACTCAAGGGCATTTGGGCTACTATACTCCCTTTTGGAACCTCACTGCTTTTGGTAGTATCCTTCAAGGATACCTTTGTCCGAACCGTGCGCTCCTGGGTGACTGTCGGCTTTCCCCTATTTTCTAGTTTAAAAGCTTCTCTATCTCTTTTTTAAAGGTTAATGCCAGCAGTCTGGTCCCATCCTGATTAAGGTGAAGCCCATCCCTTCGGAAGAGCCCCCCCTTTCCCCAGAATGTTCCCCAGTTCCTAACAAATCCAAAACCCTCATCCTTGCACCATTGTCTCATCCACACGCATTGAGACTCCGGAGCTCTGCCTGTCTTTTGGGTCCTGCACGTGGAACAGGAAGCATTTCGGAGAACGCTATCCTGGAAGTTCTGGATTTCAACTTCCTACCTAAAAGCTTAAATTTAGCCTCCAGAACTTCCCTACCACATTTTCCTATGTCATTGGTACCAACATGTACCAAGACAGCAGACTCCCCCCCAGCACTATCTATGATCCTATCTAGGCGGTGCGTGAGATCTGCTACCTTCGCACCAGGCAGGCATGTTACCCAGGCGATCCTCACGTCCACCAGCCACCCAGCTATCTACATTCCTAATGATTGAATCACCAACTATAACAGCTGTCCTGACCCTCCCCTCATGGGGACATGGCCCTGGAGAAACGTCCTCGGTGCGAGAGGGTTTTACCTCAATTCTGATATTTAGGAGTTAATATACCTAAAAAACTAGAGGATTTATATGTCTTAAATTACCCATCACTGTTAAAATCCGTGAGGGAGGAGCTGCAACAGTGGTCGTCTTTGACAGTCTCCTGGTTAGGTAGAATAAATGTGATTAAGATGTTGGTGTTACCAAAGCTTTTATTCCTTTTCCAACAATTACCAATTACCATTCCTAGAGGGTTTTTTGTAGAGCTACGTCAACTTCTTACTAGATTTATCTGGCAAGATAAACGCCCGCGGATTAACTGGCAGACGATGGTTCGTCCTAAGTCTTTAGGAGGTTTGGGAGTCCCTAACTTTGAATTATACTATCATTGTTTGTGTCTTCACATTCTGTACTTTTGGACAAATGATCCGGGTTCTTCATGGGCTATGGCCAAATCTGCTTGGATTACTCCTATTCCATTACTAGCGATTCCTTTTTTGGATGACAGTTTAGGCAAACTGGACACTTGGGCAACATGCACTCTTGGAACCCGTGAGGAGAAGATGGGGAAAATAAGCAAATGGTCCATGTTGCCCTCTAAATTATCTCCTTTTACGGTGTTGGGGGTCTCTTTCCTTCATTGAATATGTCAGAGAACGACTCCGTATAATTAGACCAGATTTTCCTCCATGTATGAAAATCTTCAGTTTTTGTCCAAACCAAAAATGGAACATCTTTTTGACCGGGATGTGTCGGACTTTCAGTATTTTCAATTTAAACATTGCTTTGCGGAGCAGATGTATTTCTCTGCGGGAACAAGGACACCGAGACAATGGGAATCTCTTCTCTTTAATAGCTCTCACCGAAAGGCTCTTTTAGCTAGACTTTATAAAAACTCTCTCTCTCTCTCGATTTGGCTGACTCTTCCTATCCTCTAGTTTCTCAACAACAATGGGGGATAGATCTGCGGAACAAAACTGAGGAGTTTTGGGTTGAAATTTCCTCCTATTCACATAAATGTTCCATATCCTTATTGTTGGTTAACACGCAACTTCATATACTGTTTCGAATGTCTATTACACCTGAGAAATTATTTGGGTGGGGTAGAATGGATGATCCCTTTTGTTGGCGCTTATGTGGCCAGAGGGGGACAGTTCGACATATGTGGAGGGATTGTAGATACATCCAGGCATTTGGGTGGCAGTCCATTCTCAAATTAACAATAAATTGGAAGTGGAACTTCCCTTTCTGCAGGAGCTTTGTCTTTTGGGCTATATCCCAGACATGATGATTTCTCCTGCCACAGCTCGGTTGGTAAATTGCTTATTGTTAGCGGCCCGCTCGGTAGTTAGTCGCTTCTGGAAGCGTTCGTATGCTCCTACTCTAAATGAATGGTGGATAAAGGTATGGGATATATGCCGAATGGAGCATCTAACAGCTATTCTTAGGGGGCGTGCTGATAGCATTTCACAACTGTGGGCGCTGTTCTTACCTATTCAGGGGACAGCCACTGATACTGTTACTAGCCAGAGAATGATACCTACTGTCACTCTTTGCTGCAAAAGAAGGGTGTTCTTGCTTTCTTTTGATTCTGGCGTGCGAAGGTGTAGATTTTTGTCGGTGAGATTGGGGGGGGCGGGTGCTAGGGAGGGTGGGAGGATAGGGGGGAGGAGGGGGGGGAGGAAGGGGCCAGCATCAGACACATTTACCGATTGCTGTTATCGGGCAGACTCCCTGCCTTTGATAGATATTGGAATGTTTTTCATGTCTATTTTTTTTTCTCTCTCTTGTTATAGTTCTCTTTGTTGCTATAAAAGACCGATGTTAAGATTGGTGGTATACTTTGGGATGTTGGATACACAATGAGCAAGAGTCGAAGACCGTCAGGATAAATTCAAAGTTTCTTTATTAAGGTCGTCCCCAACGCGTTTCGGCATAAATAGCCTTCCTCAGGGGGTAACAGCTAAAACATCAAACATAAAGAGCTTATAACAATAATAAATTATAAACAAGAACAATAAAAAAGAAAGCCCTAATAACTATAGAAACTGTATAAAAATCAAATTAAACCTTAAAATGTAAATTATTAATTCCAAGATGACATGTAAACACAAGACTAAACCAGTTCACATAAAAAGATATGAAAAAAACTTGTTTATATAAACAAACATGAATATATTAAACAATTATGGTAAAAGATATATATAAAAGATACTTTGTATGGAAAAAGACAGACAACCAAAGACATGAAGTATCAGACAAAACATTGTACTTAAGTGAATACTCACATTAGACCAATGCTAAATTCCCTATTATATCATAGGCAGTGGATGATAAACTACAAGATAAAATAGACAAACTTATGCAATTGACTATAATTGAATTGACTGGTACTAATGACCTTAAGGGATCCTATTACCAACATTGTTACATACATAGCCATATTATATAAAATAACTCATAAAGGAGTTAATAAAAATGGATCTCGTCGAGTTTAAATAAATGTCCCTAGACCCAAATGTGTAAAATTTTAAAAGGACACGGTAAAACACAGGACCTTACACTGTATGATTGCCATAAGACCTCTACCAGAGAATATATATATATAGGAATTAAACTGAGCTAACCTGTTTTAGCGGTTCTATTGTAGCATGGCATCAACCATATATTCTCAGGAGGTGGATCATCGTTATATGGTTAAAAACTGGAAAATATATATATTTTAAACCAAGTTGTAAAAGAAGACATTGTCTAAAAATAATGTACTGAATTGTGTAATACATTAGTAGTTCCTATAATAAAAGTGGAATAATCGGAATGTTGAAGAAATGATAATAGACACCACCTTTTTAAACCTAAATGAATAAATAACTATCAAGAAACTATATTTGTGGAAGATGTAATCCGTAAATTTCATGACTTGATATTTCTAATAATTATAGTAATTAAGAGGGAACTTGAATTATGCGAACCTCTTTCTTTTATAAGGCAAGTATAAAATCCAGCAGATGAACATGATTTATACTGTGTTGATATTGAATCAACCCATCGTATAATACATTACATAACCATGTGTGGCCATAGACTAGTAAGACTTCCTATTCAAAAAATTTTTATTAAACTGTTGCCACACACCCGCTCCCTGGACCGTGGGGTGTCAGGAGGGAGGTGGCCTTGGATGCCCTTCAGGGTTTGAGGTTGTAGTTGTGTAAGTGCTCAAGCAGTAAGGCAGGCAAAGAAAATTTATTTGATGAGGTTTTATTTCTCCCGCTCCGCAGTGAAATGCAACAGACACAAAAGAAGATAAAATTGCCAAAACAAGAATGAGGAAAAACAAGGCTTTTCAGTGCTGGGCTAAATGTCCTTTATCTTCTGGGGTTCACATTCAGTAGGCATGTGACCTTTGCTTTACTAAACAAATTCAGGCAAAACAACAGTGCTCCTGAGATACAAACAAATTATGCTTTAACTTATTCACTTTTCATAAGCTTTTCAGCAATGCAAACATTCAGGTCACTTCTGTTATATTTCTTCATATAAGCATTCAAACTTTGCCTTAAATAACTTTCTCAATGAGACAGGTGGAGCAATCCATGGGCTGGTCTTGCTCTGTGGACGGCTGAGAACAAACTAGTTGGCATTTCCACCTCACAGCTGTTTTCAGGCTGTGCTAACTTATAGCTAGGAATTGCCTCTGCTCTCAAGAAATTCTCTGAAGTCTATAAGAAGTAATTCAGCCTGCGTCTTTCCAGGGCTAAGCTGATAAACTGCTTCTTCTTCAGGTAAATATTTGTTTGAGTTCCTTATCTCAGGATAATTAGTAATGCTGTATCTACTAGGACAGCAATTCAGCGTGCTGGAAGAATCCCTCCCCCACTTGTCTCTGAACGTAAGTGCCGGGGTTAAAACTTCAGCTGTGCTTGGAGAGTGTCTAAAGAATGCTTTCAAAAGTAGAACCGTCAGGCTTCTCCTGGCTCACGTCTCTGCAATATGACTCAGCTGTTTTCTTCCTATTAGCTTCTCTGCTAAACGTTTCAGCTGGCTTGTGAGAATAGCTGGGACTGCTTAGACAATTTTCATGCTGAACCCAACTGCCACCATATTGACTGACCTTGTCCTGGCTTTTAAAATCAGCTTTCACTCTGTCTGGCTTCACACTGTTAAACTTGCTAGCTGTATCAACCCCACCATGTACCTTGTGCTGAGGCTTCCTCCATGAGAATTCTTTGCCCCTCTGCCTTCTGTTCCACGGCTCTGCTTGGTCCTCCGGAAGCCTGGACTGTAACCTTGGGTCTCTGTGTGTTCTGGAATCCTTCTGGTCACAGAAGATTCTTTCTGCCCCCCGAGTCTCCCAGGTACCTGCTTCCTGAGTCAAAATCCTTCCTTAGTGAATCACAGCTGCTTAGTGGGTCTCTCTCCAAGTATTGGACTTGAACCTGATCCTCTTCCTCCTGTTCCTGTCCTCCTAACTCCTCTCTGTTTCTGAGTGCTTAACAAGCTCCTCGTGCCTTGCACTGCACGCCTCCTGCTTGGGCGTGCCCAATCAGGGACTATGCTTCTCTCCTCCCCTGAGGTGAGCTGTTTCCTAATTAGCCATGTGTTTTTTTCTTTCTGAAGAGAAAATCCTGCATTCTCCTGCAGTACCGGTTCTCTCCATCGGATCACTATCTGTTCCATAGCTTCTTGAGAAGCTACTAACGTCACACTGTGTAAGAAAAACACCAAACTACTGTTAAAACCATATCTTAGCTATGGGATAGGGACCAGAAAATCACCAAATTTATACTTCTGATCATGTGTCGTTTTGGCCAAATATCAACATGAATTACTCATATCTACTGTTTTGCCTTATAAAAGAAAGAGATACAACTTGGTTTAAAATATATATATTTTCCAGTTTTTAACCATATAACGATGATCCACCTCCTGAGAATATATGGTTGATGCCAGGCTACAATAGAACCGCTAAAACAGGTTAGCTCAGTTTAATTCATATATATATATATATATTTGAAAAAATATCACGCAGAGAGATTGAAGACACTATCGCTGCAATCAACCCCACTACCGCACCCAAAGACCCATGCCCTGCTTTATGGATAAAGGAGTTACAATGTGACTTAAGCCAATATCTGAGCGAATTAATAAACCAATCTCTTACAACCGGATCGTTTCCACAAAGTCTGAAACAAACATCAATCAGACCACTGCTAAAAAATAACAAGCTGGACCCAACGAAAGTGGAATCTTACAGACCAATTTCAAGTATCCCCATGCTTGCCAAAGTAATTGAAAAGCTAGTACAGCGCCAAATTCAACAGCATATTGATACTGAAGCCCCACTGGATCCTTCCCAGCATGGGTTCAGAGAAGCACATGGGGTTGAAACCCTTCTCACCAACCTATTTGACCATCTAGTCTCTGGAACCGACAAAATTAATCAAGGATTCGCCCTCATATTCCTCGACATTGCAGCGGCTTTCGACTCGGTGAGTCACGAGATCCTCATACAACGCCTCAGCGAGAAAGGAATTCAGGAACAGCCCTAAAGTGGTGCAAGTCATACCTGACTAATAGATGGCAACATGTAAGGTCAGGCTCCACAACCTCCGAACCATTTTTACAAAACCAGGGTGTACCACAGGGCTCGTCACTATCTTGCATTGATGTTTAACATCTACATGCAGCCCATATGTGCACTAGCACGTTCATTCAAGGTCAACTGTCTTAGCCTACGCAGACGACATCCTCACTATACATTCCCATTCAGGACCAACCAACCAGAACCTCTCCCCCCTCTAATCAAGAGGTTTTTGAGGCCAGTAGCAAAATGGTTCACACACTACAAAACCATGAGAATCAACTACAGTAAAACAGATGTCCTTTTCATTCTCAAGGAACCGAGGACTTCCACTCCCTCCACTCTCTTTGAAAAATCGGCAACACAGGCAACTGTGAAAACTAAACCCTACAATACGCTACCTATGCCGCGTTATTTTTATGTTTTAAACACTGCGGAATACAACAAACGTGAGATCTGAAAACCCACATAAAAACACAGTAAAACAGAGATATTACATGAAAATAAGGACCTTAAAACATCTCCGGAACCGCTACTTGACATTCAGCGACTACGCGATCGATTCTATCAGGCATTGAATATTACCACATTTCGACTTATGTCCAACGGTAATTTATTCTACATTGTCTGGTCTCCCTCAAGCAACGCTAGCTCCTCTCCAGCCTTGCAATGAACACTGCTGCAAGAGTACTAACAGCTGGGGGGGCCCCTCACGGAGAGAGCACATAACGCCCAGTACTGGATGAACCTCCATTGGTTACCGGTTTCACAAGCAAGGAACCCCTCCACAAAAGTGGTTCTAACCTTAACCTTCAAAGCCCTCAAACACTATGACCCCCCAGCGCCGAGCCCTCAGCAAGATGATACATAAAGTACCACAGAACAGAAACAGAAGACCCATGATGCAAAACACCCTTAGAAGTCCCAAAAGTAATAACAAAATGCACAAAGCAAACAACAAATAGGGCCTTTAACGATTTACCCTTACGCGCCCAGAGCATGGTCAATGCTCCTCCCCATCCTCTATTCGAAACATCCTTACCTAACCCACATTCAGGAAGGCATTAAAGCAGCACCTGTTCACTACTATACTACCCGGAATCCAGCCTTATAAAACCATTCGCTATATGGCCCCTCAGACAATCACTCATTACAATTAAACAATCAGACTCAGCATGAAAAAGGATAAATCAACTGGAAACGCGCTCAGAA